>BOSO01019481.1:0-12732 GCA_018403395.1 Gorsachius goisagi
AATTGGATTATGATCCATTGGGTCTCAATTTATAACACTACTTATGCTCCTATTAGCAGCTAGCCCAAACAGCAGACTTAGCTGAGCATTTCCTATAAATGCACCATAATCTACATCAAAGTTTGCGCAATCTAACAACTAACTAAAAGTACCCTGACTATCTAGATGGTTTGTCAAAAGTGACTTTAGGACTTTCACAGAAACCATTCTATTAGTAGAAGGAGGTAATAAGGACATAACAGTAGCTTTCCAGTAATAGGTTATACTGAAATAGTTTTCAGTTACTCCAACTGGGTACACATCCATCCAGTTTGTACACAGTAATTATAAATTAACACATCCATCTCATTTATTCTTCAGTAGAGTGGAAAAATACTAAAGTCATACATAAAGATCTGAAACATATTAACACATAACCATTTTTAGTTTCAAAACAAGACGTAGTTATAAAGTATATTTTAATTGCTAGCCATAAAATTAATGCTGAATACATAAAAAACAAACCTTCATTTAACAGGAATGTTGCAAAAGCAATAACAGAATGCAAGTCATTGATTTGTAGAGCTGGACTACTTCTTACCCTTCCATTTTTACAGATATAATCAAACAGTTCTCCTCCTGAAACATATTCCATTACCATGAAAATGTCAGTTGGTGTACTGATGACCTGGTACCTGATAAGAGAAGGTATCTGTTAGTCTATGCATTCAATAAAAGAAGCTAGTTACATTTAGTTAAAACCAAAGTTGTGCAAAGAGTTAGATAATTTTTTTTTTTAAGTATACTTTTATCAGCCAATTTACAGCTACTGGAATGATAATATTTTTCAGAAGCTATTTCCTCTCCTTTCACTATGTGATGCCATCATTGCCAAGACTAGCAGGGAATTTGTGTTTCCCACCAGGAAGATCAGCCTTCATACTTTCAGAGGACTATTCTTGGTCCAAATGATTTCTGTGAAGCCATTTACAGTGCTGCCTCACAGACATCTTCGTGCAGTGAGGAAGGAATTCAAAAGGATTCTGCTAGTATCTCAAAAGCATAGACCTTTCAATCTTAACAGGCAAAAAACCCCTGCCTTGCCATAAATAAAAAGTGTACTTCAAGACTTGAAAAAATATTCATGATTGAGAGCAATTATCTTTTCAAGAGACACCTAAATTTGTCATTAGTATTTAAGGGTATTCACACCCTGGTTATTATATTTTTATCATTATACTTTAAGTTTGAAAAAAGCTTTGATGTTTTGAAATAAGTGGGGAGTTTGGCCATAACTAGTTAAGACATCAGTGTGTTTTCTACGTATCCTTACCTAAAACTTATTTATTTTTTTTTTCCTCCCTTTAGAGCAGTCAGAAGTGATCAGGTTTTAACATATCAACCCCTTTCTACATGCCATTTTCTTGTTAACACACCAATGTTTTGGCTACTGCTGAGCAGTGCTCGAACAGCATCAAGGCTGTCTCTCCAATATTTCCCCCCACCACCAGTGGGCTGGAAGGGGACAAGATCTTGGGAGGGGATGTAGCCAAGACACCTGACCCAAACCAATGAAAGGGATATTCCATACCATATGACATCAGCTAAGATATAAAAACTAAGGGAAAAGGAAGAGGAGGGGGGACATTCATCTTTTGTGACATTTTGTCTTCCGGAGCAACAACTATGTATACTGAAGCCCTACTTCCCAGGAAGTGGCTGGACATCAGCCTGCTAATGGGAAGTAGAGAATAAAATCTTGTTTTTCCTTTTGCTACTGCACGCGGCCTTTGCTTTTGCTTTTTCTTTATTAAACTGCCTTTATCTTGACCCACAAGTTTGTGGTTTCTTTTCTTTCCATCTCATTCTCTCCCCACCTGTCTTGCTGAAGAGGGGAGCGATAGAGTGGCTTGATGGCACCTGGCATCCAGCCAAGGTCAAACCACCACAGTGCTAGAGTGATTGATGGAAAATACAAGTTAGAACTTCTGTTAAGCCTCAGATATAAGCGTTAACACCAAAGCAAGTAAAAAGCCTCCTAGAAGTTGCATTTTAATTTCTTGTTACAAGCCATTTTGTGTTTCTCAGTAGCTC
Organism: Gorsachius goisagi; assembly: GCA_018403395.1. Lineage (NCBI taxonomy): Eukaryota > Metazoa > Chordata > Aves > Pelecaniformes > Ardeidae > Gorsachius > Gorsachius goisagi. The sequence goes on from BOSO01019481.1 coordinate 2,074, forward strand.
TCATCAGTGCTTCTGATGAGATATAGTTCTCATTAAATTTGCAAAAAACCCACACATTGCTACTTATGGATGCATTAAGTTTTAGTATTGTTTTCTAACTGATAGAAAAAGGAAAACCTTAGTCTTGGAGATTGAGTTTTGTCCCAACTTAACATATTAAGATCACTAAAAGTTACCTCCTGCTCAAAATAAATATACAGCGGTCTGTATCTCCCTGCTCTAAACCACATAAACAACAGATTATTTGCTGCCATTCAAGAAATTTATTGTACTTTACATAATACACAAAAGCAAATAAAACAAAAAGAACACCAAAATACAGAGAAAAGAAAGGTCTTCCACAATATACAACATCCAAAGCAAAACACAAGGAGGGCAAAAGTGGGAGGGGAGATATGAAATACATATATTAAACAGAAGCTGATCTTTAAGTACAGTAAATATTAGCGATTACCAGATGTAGAATGAAAGCATTTAGAAATACTTCTACTTTCTCAAGCTTAAAAACATAATCTCTATATTGTTAAGAAACACTCATTCCCTAACTATTGTACCAATTAGTCTTTATACTAATAAATTGTATGAAAGAAAGCTGTCCTGCTTTTGGCTGGAATAGACCTAATTTTCTTCCTAGTAGCTGGCATAGAGCTGTGTTTTGGATTTAGGATGAAAAGAATGTTGATAACACCCTGACGGTTTAGTTGTTGCTGAGCAGGGCTTACACCAGTCAAGGACTTTTTCAGTTTCCCCTGCTCTGCCAGGTGCACAAGAAGCTGGGAGGGGGCACAGCCAGGACAGCTGACCCCAACTGGCCAAAGGGCTATTCCAGACCATATGACATGATGCTCGTTATATAAACTGGGGGGAGTTGGCCAGGGGGAAGGGGCAGCAATCACTGCTCAGGGACAGGCTAGGCATTGGTCAGCAGGTGGTGAGCAATTGCATTGTGCATCACTTGCTTCGTATATTCTTTTATCATTATTTTCTCTTCCTCTGCTGTTTTATTAAACTGTCTTTATCTCAAGCCATGGGTTTTATTCCCCCCCCCCCCATGCCACCAGGGGGGAGGGTGAGCAAGGGGGCTCTGTGGTACTTAGTCACAGACCAGCTTTAAACCACAAAAAGAACGCAAGAGCTTACATTGTGTACTGCATAGTCATGGTAAAGTAAGCATGACTAAAGGACCCCAGCAGGTAGATGACACCACAGAATTATAATTGCTTTGCAAAACAGTAGTATGCATGTGTTAAGTAGCAATTGGTCAAATCATGCTGTACCTGAACAGTTTGAAAGGTATAAGAACCCTGTGTAAAACTGCATTCAGGGTGCCCCAATTTGAATGGGACACCTCAAGTGCGAGAGTAAAAGAATAACTCCTGTAATTCTATGTTTTGTGGTCTAGCCTTTCTCCTTCGTTGGCACAGGCCAGTTGTGAAATTTTCATGACAATATCCTAAAAAGGATGGAATATACCTTCCTTTCTGTAGGCCACTGTATGATTTATTCCCAGTGTTAAAAATAAATATGTTAACAAAGACTCTGTGTATTGTGTTTTAAGCTATAATACTAATGTAACCAACTTACGCAGCTACTGCATCAAAGGTATTGATAGCAGCATGCTTAAAACTCATTTAGTTTAATTTGGTTTTAATTTAAGTCACCTTTAAAACACTTCAAAATTTTATTCAGGAATTACAGAACTCGGGAACACAAAAGGATGTACAAAAGTGAATCACTGCCCCTCTGAACAGTGTCACCATCATACTGAACAGTAAAAAGAAGAAACTATTTAAATATTTGAACAGAAATCCTTTTCTCAAAGCAAGTATTTTATTTATTTTTTAAAATCAGACCACACACAGAGTGCGTTTATTATTATAAATAAACTTGCCTGCTTTAAACTTCTAAGTTGTTCTCTCTTCCAGACTGCCCAGGGCACCCTTTTTTAGGCTGAAATTTCTTAACATAAATAGCTTAACAGAACAGAAACATATACTGACTTATTATGGAATGAATAAAGCGGAGATGTTTATACAAGTCAGGATACAGATTTAGATGTCAGGCATTCTGAAGATTTTAAGGAGACTGTTCTTGGAACTGTCACCCATGTCCATCATTCCCAAGAAGATCTAGTCAAATTACATAATTAATATGTAATTTACAGTCTCTTTCCCTCCTCTACCCCTCTCCCACTCCAAAGCGACTTTCTGCTTGAAGCATAATAGGAGAATGGAACCACCTGCGCAATATCCTTCAAAAAAAATAATCACTGAAGTCTCAATACTCAGAGTAGCTAACTGAACCTGACTTTCCAAAAGAATTAAACATTAGCTGTTTTGCATCATTTGCCTAGGCACTGTATACATGCAAATAAGTTTACTTTTAATAACAGAAAAGTAAGATTACCACACATTACAGGAGAGGAAAAAGCTACTACAATAGCTAAAAAGCATTACTTACAGTATGGCTTATCATAGTATGATAACTTATTTACCCTTTTAACTTTCAGATCCAGTCAGTTTTTTGTCTCCCTCCTATCTTTTTTTTTTTGGTGAACACACAAAAATGAGATTGAATACAGGCTTCATTTCACAGCTAACACCGGCAAAAAACACAACTTATTTAGTACCAGACAGTAAAGGCAGAATGAAAGGAATAATCAATTTTTCAAATACAAAAAATGTGAACTCATCTGCTCACAAATTACCTAGTGTTTAGAGAAGGGATTAAAATGCTATTTAACACTTATTCAGCCAATGAAAAAATGTAAGATGGTATTAATGCCTCCTATTTTTAGCCAAACTTGCACCTTGATTTTTCAGCTGTTTACTTTTCTTTACAGTGTCTTCTACGAGAATTTCCTTTCTTCTATTAGTTGCAGCACCCAGTTGAGATCATCATCATCAACCAGATCCTTCTCAACCCCAGCTTCTGCTTCAAATTGCTGGGAAGCAGCTTTTGAAACTCTCATCAGTCTTTCTCTTGCACTCAAAAAAAGCCATTTAGAGAACTAGAGAAAAAAAAACATACTTTCAGTAGTTAGATAATTTAGTTTTTAGTTACATAGAAGAAAAAAAAATGCAACTCACTTGTCCTGATTCTAAAATAATATGTAACAGACTGCCACCCATCCACACAAATTCTGCCCATCAGCTTCACTAGATATGTTAGTCAGGCAATTATAATTTCGAGCCTAGCAAAAACCCGTGCCACAAAAACCAAAGCAAACAAACAAGAAAAAAAACCCAAAAAAACCCAAATCAACAAAAAACCACCACAGAGCTCTAACGTGTCAGAAAGCCTTGTAACGTTGAAACCAACACAGCAGAAAACAGACAAAAGGAAAAAGGACACGACTCGGCCCAAGGTGAACAACGCATCACAGGCATAGACACTATCACAAACCACTAGGAGCTACAACAGGCACGCAGACCTCCCGCTGCGCAGCCCGAAATACCTTCAAGCCCAGTCGCCTACGGGGACCCCGCACAGCCACTCCTCAGCTAGCGAGGCACTCCCAGATCGGACGTCTCTCACCGCGGCCGGGAACAAAGCCCAGCACAAACGACGGGGAGGCGGCAGGAAACAGCACCTAGGTGGGCCCCATCCCGTTCTAACCTCCCTGCAGCCCCCCTAAAGACCAAGCCTCGAGCAGGGACCTACAGCAAGAAACCATTACCTACCACTCTTCTCCAGCTGCTTCTCTTCTAGCTGAAAGGCCCACACGACCTTTCACCTCCAACCGGAAGGAAGCGGAAAGGCGGGGTGGTAACAGCAGAAAAGGGAAGAAGGGGGGGAAGAAGAGCTTCTCCCCATCCACCTGGCGGGAGTGGCAGGGCCCATCGTCTCCCACGGCACAAGAAACAACCACCGCCATTGGCCCCACAGGGCATGACGGGAGCTGTAGTCCCGGGGGTGCCGCTGAGGCACACCGGGAGCTGTAGTTCCCTCGGAGACGCCTGGTGCGCCTTGGGCTCCCGCCCTGGAGGCCCCGGTTCGGGAGGGCCCTCGGACATGTATAAATGCAAGTGAACTTCAGCTTTAACGAGACGCGTACGGGTATTGCAGGGGAGTGCCATATTCGGTAAAGGAGCGCCTTGAGAGCAAGCCTAGCTGCCTTGTTCCATGCTGCAAGGCAGGAGACACAGCTTTGAGTATTTTAATAGCAGCAGCGCTAAGTACATCATTAGTTAAGTACAGAAGCAGTAGTAGTTGTAGGAATGAAAGTTGTAGGATATGCAAGTCTAGGTGGTTATCACCTGCTCGTGATGCTCAAATATGAAGGCAAGTACCACAAAGGGAGAGACGAAGATAGGAATGCCACATATCACACAGAACTCCGACAATATGCAACTGTTACTTGTGAAGGAGCCACCTCTTCACAAAGAATCTGTTAAGAGCAGGAAATTATAAAAGGAAAAGCAACCAAGAATGAAGATGAGGGTTTATGGTTTTGTTTTGTTTTGTTTTTCCTAAAAGGAAGAAAAAGAGACTATAGGGTTTTAAATTGCTCCCTAGGTATAGGGGCAAATATCAAGATTAAAGAACCATCCACAGTACATGAAAAAAGCAAAGTGCAAGATGCTAGATAAGGCAAGTCACAATAGGGCAGTGAAAAAGGGGACTTTTCTAGTGTTCCTTCCATCTCAAATTCCATTTTGCTCTAAAAGGGTTTATAGGATTCCAACGGAAAAAAAAAAAAGTCAGTCAGTCACCAGGCTAGCAGTTAGTAGCACTCAGCCTGCCTTGCTGGGAATTTTGCAATAAATTTTAGTTGTCATGTTGCTGCTTATTCTAAAATAGTAATTACTGTTGTTTTAAAAACAAGTGTAAGTTTGTCTATTAATTTATAACATATATAACTACAAGAGAGCATGCACAGATGGTTTAGTATTTTGTTTACTTAGTTTTAAGTTTTGACAGTCTAAAAAGTTATAGCTATAAACAAGCATTTGAGCCACTCAGCTTTATCCAAAAAAAACAAAAAACAAAAAAATCAAACCCCACAACACAGGAAGTAGGCACATCTTTGTTAAAGAACAGGACTTTATATCTTACAATAGTAATCAACTAGTAAAATAAATTTTATTTCCAAGTTTGTATTAAACACTCAAAACAACCACGAAAGGGTTTGGGGTTTTGTTTTTTGGTTTGTTTGTTTTTTGTTTTTTTTTAAATATTGCACCACCAAGATGAAATTTTTATCCATTACCTAGTAAGTTATATTGCACATGGACAATCAGGTTTATCCATGTTTTTGAAAAAATTACAATACAAAGGCAAGATAATTAAACATACTCCAACTGGAGTAAGCTTGGGAATATGGAGTAGCATACTTGACCAATTTGTATATTTGCATAAGCTACCTCCTTACAACCCTGATTTCTCAGTGAAGTTTTGTTTCATAACCTATTAGTAGATACTAGTGCAATGCTAAGAAAAGGTCAAACCAATTTATCATACCAATAAAATTTACTTTATTTAAAACAGTGCATACAGTACACTCCTGCCAAAAACTTACTTTAACTTCCAGATACCAAGACAAAGTAAAAACCAGGATTGCCTTAATACACAAGAGGGCCAAAAGAGTATATAAAGCTATTTGCACCTTGATGCCTTGCATTTGTAGTCAGCATTACAAATTTGCAAACCAGCAGCAGATACCATTTGCAAATATTTAGTTTAACATATACAAGAGACACTTTCAGCAATCCCAAACCAGTTCCAGATGAGGAATTGCTGCAATAAAAAAAAATTGTGCATTTGTTATATTGTACAAGTGCAATATTTAACAATTTCAAAATAAAAAGGGTAACAAAAATGAATATACCGATTTATGCAGTACATCAGAACCAATTCTTGCAAGGCTAAAAAAACCCCAAACATATAAACAAACAATTTAATAGGATTTGCAGTTGGTCCCTCATGTTGACACTTCAATCTCAGGAGTTTAAATCCAAAGCTTTATTTAAGAGAAGTCTTCAACTTTGAGATACAGTAATACAACCTTGCATTACAGGGGCTTTGAGGATAAATAACTGAAGTTATAACTTGTACCTAAATATTAGGCAGACCACACCATTGCCCAGTTCAGAATGCAGTTACAGCAGCTTTAAGTTTCTTCAAATTCTGTGCTGTGGATATTCATCATAACATGAATTTCTGAACTGAATCCAGTTGGCCTGGATTAGACTTTTCTTATGGGTGTAGCTAGCAGTTTTCAGCTAGTCATTGGCAAGAATCCCTATTCATTTTAAGAGTCCAGGTTTCACTGTTCATAGTAATGCCTTGATTTCCAGTCTCTAACTGGGAGAACAATCTTTGAAAGCAAGTAGGTCATGAAGTTTATTGAAGAGAACACTCATTCTTGAATGCAAAACTAAATGTTTTATGACATACAGTTTATTGTTTAATGTTTACATCTATTAGTGCTAGATTAAAATGGAACTGTGGATAATTGCATGCAGTTTATAAGAGATTAAATGCTTTTGTGCAAGTACTAGCTGTGACTTCTGTAATTGGTAATGGCAATCTACCACTGAAAACTTTTTTAATATTAGCAGTCATCATGATCAGTTTTAAATGTTAGACTGAAAAGTTGGATTATTAATGTCACAATTTAAATGGCAGAGTTCACTATAAAGGTGGCTTGGGAAAACCTAAACCTATAAATGTAATTTCAACTGCAAAGTGAATTCTATATAATATACACTAAGTTAGCATACAATATAAACAGCTGTATCAAAGTACTAACATATAATTTAAAAAATTGTAAATTTTAGGTTCTGGAATAGCATGCAAGAGCCCTTATGGCTATGCTCTTAACTACATGCACATGTTTATAAAGAACAGGCCTGCAGTAGCAGTGGGGAGCTGCTGTGCTGCTACCACACTAAGGTATGAGCGAGCAAATCTGCACAGATCAGGAACTTGGTGACAGTTCTCCTTCACAGAGCAACATTTTGTTTTGGCCCACAGGGGGGCCAAGTTTTCTCAGCATTAAGTCTCTTGCTACTATTGTGGCCTCAATTGTTCTACTTACAGCCCACAGAATTTCACGTTTAGTGCATTACAGAGCACTTACATGCATTTCCAACTAGTTGGATTTGCATGCATTTAATCAAATTTATCCATTATTAAAAGTAGTACATTATAACGCATTAAACTATTCTTTATCATTTACTGTCAAATAAGGGGGAGGAAACACAGCAGTTTTAGCACATTACTGTTAGATGTTGACAATTCCAATCAACTGAGGCACAGTTGTAGATGATGACTAATAAGTCATACTTAGGTCATTGAACTAGTAAGTGTAAATTTACTTACAGTGCATCAGATGTATGCATTACCAATGGAAAAACCAAAGTCCATTTAAGTAACTTAAATGTTATATAAAAGTCTAATGTGCAAAGTAAAGTGTTATGAACACTGCCCCAAGGGCATGTGACTTCCTGTACCTGTATTATTCTATTGGACAGCAGACAATCAGAATTTGCTACAGCTTCAAAATAATATACATAACTGCCCATAACCATTCCAATCCCTCTGCACATTGCATTCTGTGGCTAGTTTTTCAGCATCTGACTATGATTTAGGCATGCTTATTGCTGTAAAAGAAATAAGCCCACCTTCAAAATTATTGTGCAAGTATTTTAATAAGATTTGCACACATCTCAAAGAATTCTATTGTATGACTCCCTGGTCTTGGAGTTAAGTCAGCTTTAGAATAGTCAGATGAAGAGCTCACTGATGGGGTAAGGGATATATCTGCAGATTTTCCTTGTGCATCAGCATCTGAATCTTTTTGACAGGATCTACAGTTGCTCACAGAACCTGATCTCCGTGGAGTTGTGGTCCCAGATTTTGCTTCAGTAATTTCATCTGGGAGGCAAGTGGAGAGAGGAAGAAAATTAGTTATCGGTATCAAATCAGTCATAAGAACAGAAAACATCTTCCCCTTCTCACACCTCTAAACTTGTTTTTTAAATCTTGATTAATACAGAAACAGCTTTTGCAAACTGTATATAGTTGATACAAATAAAAGCTTATACATATAGCAACACAGAATCAAATGTCCTTATGCAAATTATTCTTGTGCTCTGAACTGTGCTCCAGGACTATCTAATCTAGTTTAGACCAGCACTCACCATATTTTTCATGAACTAGCTTCAGCTCAATTGATTTAGTTTACTTAAAAACAGGATAGCATCATAAGGTTAAGTCAAATAACAGTTTGAACATTTTGTATAATTTTTTTATATTTGTTTTTTATATTTGTATATTTGTTTTCTATTTTGTTATTTATACTTTTTTATTTGTATTTTTATTATAATTCATGGATACATTAATTGCTAGCATCTACATTAATTTAGCCTTCATTTTTGGGCTACATCAGTTTAAGTTTACTTCTAAGATGGAAGTATTTCCTCCTCATACTGAAGGTATTCTGCTGAAGTATCTCTATTCTTACTTTAAATACTCAGTATTCGTTTGACTCACACCTGGCACCAGAAAGTTATTTCCAGGAGAAATTAAGTGAACACAGGAGAGATTGCATTTTCACATCAAAACTAAACTACAGTTTCGCAAGAGGAATAGAGAACAGTTAGCTGTGGCAGAGGGAAATGAAAGTCACATCATCTTCACCATTGGAAGAGAGATGCCAAATCCATGCCCTTGGGTTGTATTTCCTCAAGAGTTGAGGCCAGGACTGCAGCAGGCTGCCCTCCCCCAGCTGCATGGCTCTAAGCAGTCATCTTCCCTCCAACAGGGATGGCATTTGTCCTATACTGCAGTAGGTCAGTACAGGAAAGTGATTCATCCCCTGTATGAAATACTACCAGATCTAAGCAAGCACTTGTATTGTCAGAAGGGACAAGGCAAGAACTGCACTGTCAAGTTACATTACGTTAAACTGTCACGAGACACAGCCTTAGCCATCCTATACTGTAATCTAGCCATATTCCAGTAAATCAGTTTTCCATGACACATGTTTTCCTAGGCATGCCATGTACACCACAGGAGTTGTATGCTGTGTTACTGTCACTCTATAAAATAGATCTCTCCACTGGTTAGTCCAACTGCTTTCAAGACTTCACTTACTGCAAGCATACAATTCCCCATCTCAAATTTTGTTTAATACTAGCATTGGTGGATTGGACTTGGCTGGCAGCTAAGCCCCCAGCCAGCCCCTCATTCACTCTATCCTACCTCAGTGCAATGGAAGAAGAGAATTGGAAGGACAAAAGCAAGAAAATTCATAGGTAGAAATAAACACAGTTTAATAAGAGGAAGGAGAAAAGGGAAGGAGGGTCAAGGGAAGTGATGCAAAGGCAACCATTCACCATGTCCTACGAGCAAACTCACGTCCAGCCAGTCTCTGAGCAATGGTTACCTTCCCAAACCCCCAACCCCTCAAGTTTTTTGCCAAGCATAACATCATACAGCACGGAATATCCCTCTGGTCAATCTGGGTCAGCTGCTCTGGTTGTATCCCCTCCCAACTTCTTGTTCACCCCCAGCCTACTCAGTGGGTACAGCACAGTGGGGAAACAGAAAAACTAGATACTATGCAAGTACTGCTCAGCAATAGCCAGAACACTGGTGTGTTAGCAACACTGTTAAAGTCACAGATCCAAAACAGAACCATACAGGCTGCTATAAAGAAAATTAACTCCATCTCAGCCAGACCCAGTACAACAACATACAGCCCAAGTCAAATTCACATGCCTAGATGCCAAGCTTTACCTTCACTAGGAAGATATGTTCACATACTTACTTCAGATCTAAATTAACGTTTAAATTTGGGGGCGAAGCCCCAAAGACAGTTAAGGTTGATCCAAATCTCACCTTCTGCAATCCTTCCCCTTTTGCACAAGTGGTATTAGTACTGGTGCAGACACAAAATAGAGAAGTTAAGGACTTAATATAGCTAAAAACCGACTATTTAAGGGATGAAGCAGCTAATCATCTGGTCACAGGAACACTAGACCAGGAATGAATAAAGAAACACGAATTCAGATCTAGCTTAGCTTAAACTGATAAAGGGAAATACTGTCCTGGTTTCAGCTGGGACAGAGTTGATTTTTCTTCCTAGTAGAGCCATAGAATTGTTTAGGTTGGAAAAGACCTTTAAGATCATCAAGTCCAACTGTTAACGTAACCCTGCCATCCCACCACTAAACCATGTCCTTAAGCACCACGCCTACCCTTCTTTTACATACCTCCAGGGATGGGGACTCAACCACTTGCCTGGGCAGACTGTTCAAATACTTGACAACCCTTTCAGTGAAAAAAATTTTTCCTAATATCCAATCAAAACCTCCCCTGGTGCAACTTCAGTCCATTTCCCCTCGTCCTATCACTTGTTACTTGGGAGAAGAGACCAACACCCACCTCACTACTACAACCTCCTTTCAGGTAGTTGTAGAGGGCAATAAGGCCTCCCCTCAGCCTCCTCTTCTCCAGACTAAACAACCCCAGTTCCCTCAGCCATTCCTCATAGGACTTGTTCTCCAGACCCTTTACCAATTCCATTGCTCTTCTTTGGATGTGCTCTAGCACCTCAGTGTCCTTCCTGAACTTAGGGGCCTAAAACTGAATGCAGTAGTCAAGGTGCAGCCTCACCAGCACCAAGTACAGGGGCATGATCACTTCCCT
>BOSO01019482.1:0-11543 GCA_018403395.1 Gorsachius goisagi
ACTGCTTTTGGTCAATCATCTCGGCCACTTATGACACAACTGTCGAGCCGCTTTCTCAGCCAGAAGTTACTGCCCCCATGGATGCAGCAGAAAAGAAAGCTTGCTGTGTAAGGCTTTTACTTTGTAGCTAAAAGCACAGCATTGTGGTCCAAACAAGACTTCCTTTGATTTGAGCTAAGATAGCACGACTTGCAATAGAGCAGGTAAAGCATAGCAAGAAAGAAAATGTGCACTTTATCTGGTCACTGCTGGCCACCAAGTGGCCATATCCAGTGCCATATTATACAGATAAGCTCTGGGAAATTTTCCTCAAGTAATCAAAATTCTACGTGTCTGTGACACTTCTTAAAATGTACAGTGACAGAAAATATGTCATTTAGTCATACACAGCTATAATGTTCTTTCCATTAGAAACTACCGATTTCTTTCACATCAAAGATGATATTGATGACAATGTAGGTAAAAGTTAGGAACTTACGTAGGGTAACTAAAAGATCTGGTGGAGAGAATTAAGCAACCTAATAACTAGATCAACTATTGGAACGTAGGCTGAGGGATTACAGATTACTATTCCAGAAAAATGTCACCATTTTGGAGGCTACAACTTTTAATGTTAGAATAAACTTTAATATATATACAAATAAGAGTCAGTCTTTCACATACAACAAAAACATTACAGTTTAGAGAAATCTGTGAGCGCTTCAGGTTTCCCGTCTTTTAAAACAAACATTAATAAATATGAACATTTTCAAGATGACCTATAAAAGTCATACTTGTTGTCAACTCTCCTGCCATATTAAATATAAGAAATACAGAAATACTGACTACTCTACCAAAACAAGTGAATGCACCAACCACTCCTTTTTCTTTAGAACAGGTATTACAGACAGTCACTTAGTAAGGAATAAAAAAATACAACTTGTCTTTACTTTCAAGGACAGGGATTGCTGCAGTTATACTGACCGTATGAAGTCATTCCATCCGTTGAACTCTTTCTATTACCAGAAGAGATGGCAGGGATGCCGTCCTGAAGAAGCGCAGCAAGATCTCTGTATCCTTCATGAAGTAGCGCATTATAAAAGGATCTATATGAATTATTATCTTTTCTAAGAATAATGTTTATTAGCATAGCTGCTCGCTCCTTCTGTGTGCTCTAGAAAAAACATGAAAAGAGATGTTATAAAAAAACTAAGAGACCTTAGAAATCATCTAATCTATCACAATTATAGAGTGCGTTTATAGCCTTCAGCTATGAAATAGCCTTCAACTTGACCATGCCCTTAACTCAACCTTATGAAGTGTGGTAAAAACTGCGTGCTAGGCATATGCTGAAGAATTTGCTCAATCCAGACTAGGAAGATAAAAAACAGTGAGAGACAATTCTACCTGTTGTTTCACTTTCTCCTCCTCCTGTAATGTCAGTACTTCGTCAGAAATCATACGATCCATAATATAAGAGGTCTTGATGTCTTTTTCCAATGCTTGGCGGTGCATAAGTAAATAATTTCTGCTCTTCACATCCATATTTCTTCAGTGTTCAAAAAAAAAAGTCAAGGCATGATCAGAACACAACTTAAAAGGAAGAGAGTTGTAAAATAGCTAATTAAATTTGGTTTTAAGGTCAGAAAAAGTAGCAAAGCAGCTGCATTAGTGGAAAATACAGTGAAGTTTCAGGCAAGTGCATGCTATGAACTGCAAAAAGCTAAAAAATTTAGTTGTGTTTTTTTTTTTTTTTTTTACTTTCTGTCTTGATAAAGAGATTTTCATACTAATGTCATATGAACTTACTTACACTTTTTATGACCCACTAGTCCAGTACAGTATCATCAAGAAAACACTGGAAAAATCTAGTATCGTTCCTTTGCAACAGAGTAAAAAAAGGCATTTTAATAGTTAAGTTGTAATAGTTCACAAGCTACAGAGAATATGAATAGCATTCTTGAAATATTATTTAGACGCCATGCACTGTTATGCTTAATAAAAACATCCAGCTGAGCATTGTTACAGTTAATCTGACCACAGCATTTCTCTGACTGCTCCACTCGGAGGCACATAAAACAGGTATAAAAAGAATTTCAATCTTTAACAAATAATTAGACTCATAGCAAAACTCTCGTGCTCACTACGTGAATGGAAATTTTCATTAAAAAAGCTTATGTACTGCTAATTTGTAGAAAAAAAAAATCTGAGTCCTTTTCCACATTGCTATGAATTTATACTTACTAACACTTGCAGAACTAAAGAATCACAGTCTGTGCAAGCTTCTTATATACTAGGAACTTGCTAAGTGTCTCTACAAAGAGTTTTCTCCCACTACATCCGTCAAGTTTTTTAAATCCTTGGATCATGTGATTGAGACAACAGGATGAGAAAGAGGACTGGTCTTGCGGCTGACAGCACTGGACAGAATTACAACAGAAAATAAACTCCCTGCGTACCAAATCCATGAGATAAACTCAATTTTGTCTTCGACTCCAGGACTCCATACAAGTACTTGGACCTCAACACACGATGGAGGATGGAACACCCAACACAGCCAATGGCTGGGCAATACCTTTGCTAGCATCTGATATGCCACTACAAATTCACATTCTTCCTCTATATCATAAAAACGCCTGAAGACAATATAAAGTGAAAACCATTGTCTTCCTGCGGTGACGGAATTCCCTGTTGTCACTGTGAATTACGTGGTTCAGAAAGTCTCCCCCCGCTACCTCTACCCCACTGCACCACTTAGGAAGGGGACGTGAAAGCTCTTCACTACTCCCAGTCAAAAAACGTCCGCGTTAAAAATAAAAATAATAATAATAAAACCAACAACAATAACATTAATAAATAATAATAAAATAGTAATAAATAAAAATAATAATAACAACAACATTATCATACAGGTAAAGCAACTACAAAGAGAGAATACGCCAGAAACACAAGCCACGAGCACCCAAAACAACGGGTTACCTCACACCCCGCCACGCCTCACCGGAGCCGCCGTTAGCAGCCGCAGGGAGAACGAAACAGAAACCGGAGCCCTCAGACCAGAAACCGGAGCCCTCAGACCAGCCGCCCGCCTCCGGCCCTCACCCCGCCGGGCCAGGGGCTCTGCCCGGCCACCTTTCCACCTTTCCCCCCGAGGCGGAGGGTGCAAAGCCGCCCCGCGACGGAGAGCTCCGGAGCCGCGGACTGGATCCAGCCTCAGGGGCGCCGCGGCGAAACCGCTCGGGCACGACCCTTCCTCGCCCCCTGCCCCCGTCTCCGCCACAGCCGCTCACCTGGCGGGCGGCGCGGGGCCGTCAGGAGCCCCCCCTACCCCCGGCAACAAGTGCTCGCCTCGCCCTGAGGAGAACCCGCCGCTGCCCCGCTCCGGGGAAGCAGCGCACCGCCACCACTTCCTCCTTCCGGGCCCGGGGGCGGGAGAAGGGCCGGGCCGGCCCGCTGCCCTCCCCGGCGGCCGGCAGCAGCCCGGCCCCCGCCTGCCCCGCGCGGAACAAAGGCCGGCGGTACCGCGCCGGCGCAGAGCCGCGGAGGCTCGGCTGCCTCGGCGGAGCGGCAGGAGCGCGCCTGACGTGGCGGGCCGCTGGCTGGCGGAGCGGCTGCGGCTGGCAACGGCTGCGACGGGCGAGGCGCCAGGCGCTGGCCCGGGCCGGAGCTGGGGCTCCGGGGCGTGTGAGCGCAGTAACGCCCCCCCCCCCGCGCTGCAGCAGAGGCCGGAGGAAGCGCTGAGGGTACGGAGGGTGGCCCGGCGGAGCAGCGTGGCAGCGGCGGGAGGGGGAGCCGGGCTGCCGAGGGAGGGGGAAAGGCGGCGGGAAGCGCTGAGGGGTCGGTGGCGCCGCGGGCGGCCGCTGGGAAGCGACAGGGCCGCGGGGAAAAAGGTGTCGGGCGGGACCGGGCGGCGCCCCGTAGGCCTGCTCCGAGGGGAGGCGGGGGGGCTCCCGGGCTGGGGGAGTTCCCTGGGGGCGCCGAGGGCGGAGCGGGTGTGGAGGTGCCCTGGAGGGGAGGGAGCAGGCGGCCGCCTTGGGTGCCCCGGGCCGAGCACGGGCAGGGCTGTCCCGGGGGCTCGGGGAGGGTCCCTGCGGGGAGCCGGGCTCGGCCCGCTGCACCGCGCGGGGCTGCGCCCTGAAAGCCGAATTAATGTTTCTGTGTTAAGCTATTTCCCTCGCTGGTATTCAGATCGTAACTTCATAATACGTGCTCTGAATCCCAAAGGTGTTTTAAAAGTTAGGAAATAGCGTTTTTGCTGTGTTTTTGGAGAGCAAGAGGTGGGGTTTTTTCCTACATACTTCAGACTCGGAGCATGCTCCCTAGCACGCAAACAGCTCTAAGCTTCATGCTCTTGTGACAGATTTAGATTTTAAACAATACCTTTTATGCAAGTATGTGACTATGTATCTCTAATATTTAAATATTTATATTTTGTCATGTGACTAAGCATCATTATTGTAAAATGATCCGGAGAGAAGCACGTTTTTATCTCAAACTGCGCTAAACCGAATCCACCAAGGATCTAGGCTATTTTGAGCCATACAGTGGAAGATTTTAGCCTTAAAAATTCCACTCTCTCCTTCCGCTTGGTTAGACTATGAGCATTTGTACTCTTCGAACCTGGAGATTCATATTGCCTGAATCTATCTGGACCTTAATTTTAGCAAAGAGGAAATGACATCTGTTATCTAGATGCATTATTTCATTTGTCTTCTGTATTTTTCTGTTAATGGCTTTCTATTAACTGATGTCTGTGGTTTTACAGGTGACATGAAACCATTACAATATTTCTAAATTAAATCTTGATTTGCAATCCCATTTTTTTAAAATGAGAAAATTAATTTTCCCCTTTAATGTAGTAGTGGAGTATCACTAACGGCATAGGTGATCACTTTTTAAAAAAAACTACAAGTAAAACAGGCTAGTGAAATTGCTGATGAAATTGGGACAGTAATCAACTATAAAAAGAAATAACACACTTTCAGTCCATGTGGTTTTAAATATATCTTCAACATGGCTTATTGCACAACAAATGAAATATTTCTGGACAGGTAAAACTAGCTGAAGGTTGAAGAGTCTGTTCAGTTTGAGAAAAATATGAAAGCAGTGCTCTATAGTATGGAAAACAGATTTTCACAAAGTCTTATGAAAGTATAATGACACCTTACAAAAGTTCACATAACTAGAAAAGAAGGTAAACACTGAAGGAAACAATTTTTGGGGGTGTATTTGTATAACTAAAGGGCAAAATACTGTATTTGGGAGTGTTTAGAAGTAAGGAGTCTGTTTTGGTTGGGTTTTTTTTTCCCCTAGCTCTCTCTTTTGCTGCTGCTTTTTAAAAACACAAAATGTCTGAAGTTAAGCAGAGGAAAAAAGGTATTTCTTCATCCAAGACCAGTGATGGTTCACCAAAGGCTGAAAAGCACACTAATTGTGGGAAGCTGGCAAGTCCCAGGACCAGCAATAATGGGAGTTTCTTTTGGATAGACTCACGGACAAGCTTGAGTATAACTTCCCTTGCCTTTTGCCTGGTGCTGACCTGGTAGGTAACCCTCTAAAGTAGATTTTAATATTGTCTATTCTATACTGTATTCAGTCATGGGCAATATGATTAGTTACATTTGAATACAGGGTTTGGGTTAAGTGACTACAGAAACTTGTTAAAGCTAGAAGGGTCAAGAAAAGAATAGCAGTATTCACCAGTGTGGAAACATTGGCATACAGTGAGGGATTGTAGAAGCTCGATCTGTTCTATCCTGTTTAAAGTTTAAAAGGTGCCTTGCTCATGAATTGTAAATACCTGCTTTGGAGACTACGTCTAACTGTGAAGAGCAACTTAATCTGACAATAAGTACAACAAGGCTCATTTGGCAGCTAACAAATAATTCAACAGTAGAAGTGAAGTAGAGTTTTCTGTAAATAATTTGCTTGGCAGTGTGATAAATTGTTCGTCAGGTGGAATCCTCACGTAAAGGTCAAACATCTCTTTGTAAAAGATGTTTTAGAATATCTTAGCAACATCAGTACCTTAGTTCCATCAGAAACTGAGCTTTGTGTGGAATGATATGATGAAATTCTCAGAATTCTAGTGCAAGAAATTAGTCCAGATTATTACACTCTAGATGTCACCTGAAAATTAAGGTAAAATTTGTTCTTATTTTAACATAACCCAGATTTCACTATCTAAATCTTTGAGAAACAGAATGGCATAGAATAAAAAGATTAGTGATGGTTCTGCTTACTGTTTTATGTATATCTGTTTATGTCTGGTTTGCATTTATGTATCTGTAGCATTTTAGCTTTTATTGCTTTACACAATCTGTATAGTATATTGTAGGTCTTCTGAAACTTCTAATTGCTATGCACTATACTAATAAATATCAGTTTATGAAAGCATTTTAAGTATTATAAATAAACTCTTATTATTCGAGATAAAATTGTTCTTGCTACTAAGAGGACCCCTGCATAGTCTACAATCAACCTTGTTTTGGGATTAGTAGACATCCAGGAAAAGTCAGGGTTTTTTGCTTGGTTGTCTCATTTTGTTTTTTAACAGGACAAAATGCTTTCAGTTAAGAAAGCTCCCAGGTCACAGCACATGAATCAACACCATATATAAAGTACAGGATTGAGATCTCTACTGTCTGGTCAAAGCTAGCATCATCATAACAGTACCTGCAGAAGCTTTGCCTCATATTTTTGGATGGTTACAATTAAACAACATTAATCAGCCTATCTAAATCCAAAGGCTTCTGTGAGTGATTTTGTGATGCTTTGCAAGAAAGTCCAATATTTTTTTTGTGTTTTATTTCCACTGGTTAAATAATACTTTATCAGTAAAATATATTGTGAGGCAATGCATTACAAGCATGTAACGGTGTCCCTATGTCAGCCGTCTTATTGGATGTTTTTCCTGTTTGAATGGCATACAACTTAAAACCAAAGAACACCTATGCAAGTTTCCTTATTTTTCCACCTCTAGTGGAAGTTAACTCCAGTACGAAGACTTCATTAAATTATTTTTATTTTATTCCTCATGTATTAATCTAGCAAATTCAGTGAACACAAATCCCTGCAGAAACAGATTGCTGTGAATCAGGTTGATTCAATATATGCTGATTGTGTGGTTATGTTTACTATTTATTTACTTGCAATTTGCAGGTTCCTATTTCAGCAGTCAGGTCAATTTGCTGATATGGAAAAAAAGTACAGTTTCTTACAGCAAGAAGCTGAAAAGTTCCTGGACGTGGAAAATAAAGTTAACTTAATTTCTGAAAAGGTAATCACTCACTAACATCTTAATTGGGTAATCTCTGGTGAACACTTGCCGTTGTTTTACTTTGTTGTCATTTAGTTAAATTTAACTGATTGTTTAAAAAAACCCCTTTCGTAATGTGTTCTACTTGCCTGTGAATAGGCTTTGGAGAATATTTTATGTGAATAAAACTGTCAAGCTATACCATTGTTCAAGTGTGTGAATATATTAGTTGTGTCTCAGTATTATTTTTTAGATACTAAACTATTTTTAAAAACTTACATTTATGCACATACTTAATTCTGCCAGTACTGTTCTGTGTATACTTCTAATATACATTGATTTGAAGAAAACTTCCAGGCATTTTTATGTAGTAGACCTCTTCTAATATTGTAAAAGACATAATGAAGTGATAGTTATATTTTTTCATTGCTATTTTATTTTCTTACCTATGTATGACATTATCAAGTAGAAAACTTGGGTTGGCTGCTGAATTATCCCCTGTATCTTACAGATAATGATGGGAGTACAGCTTGCCTTATCCCGGTGATGTTGTTTTAGCACTGATCTCATAATGATGTCGTTTAGACATGATGTAATTTGGATATTTATATACTACACTTCAGATTGCAGAATGTTGCATGGGATTTATGTAGTGTGATATATTTTACACAAAAAAAAAAAAACCACCATGGAAAATAAGGGATTGACAACAAAGAAAATGGCATGTAGCCTATAGAAATTCAACAACAAACGTACCCTTTTCTGTGACTTTTTCATGCTAGGTTAATCAAAAGTATTTTAAAGATGAAATGTGAAAACAAAGCATACAGGAACTTTGTAACAAGTAAAGTGGCTTCTAAGGAACTTTATTCTCTGTTAAATAAATGCAAATGGTTTTCTATTCTTAGTTAAGTAGACATGGACATTGTTTTGTGTTACAAATGCAGCTTGAGCCTTCTGAAAGTATCCTACGAGAAGCTGCCTCATCCATCCCTGCGATGACTGAGTTTGAGCAGGAAATATCTTCTCTTCATAACATCATAAATGACATTCAGAACAATGAACAAACTCTCTCTATGAAGGTGCAGAGCATTAATGAGAAGTTCCAAAGTGTTATAAATTCCTGGAGAAGAAGCTTGGATGAAATGAATGCAAACACTAGTGGTTTAAAATCTGAAGCAAAGTTCATACATACAGAAGTTACTTCCCAAATTAATGAAGTTGACCAAAGAATTAAATCCCTTTCAGAAAAAGTAAGAGATTTGGAAGACAGTACTGCCAGAAATATTAAAACAGTAAAAAGGCAAGAAGATGATGAATTCTCTGGAGTAGAACAAAAGTTAGATTTACATGCAAAGGCAGTTGGAAAGCTAGAAGAAGAACAGAATAGTCTGGTAGCCAAGGACACAGACCTGAATCAGAAACTTGCCAACTATGAACCTAAAATTGAGGAGTGCAAGACCCATTTGCCAGCAATTGAAAATGCTGTTCACTCTATTCTTAGATTATCAAGTAAATTGTTAAGTATGGAGAAAAAAATAGAGGACTTGACAACACAGCTATATACTGTGGAAAATGATATGTTGAAAACTGTTTCTGATGCAATGGCAATGCAAAAGGTTCTTGAAGGCATACAGTACAATGACAGCATATTGAAAGTGCAAAATGAAACAGTGGTTTTAGAAGAAGTAGTGCCTGACATAGAAGTATCTTCAAAAGCAAAAGAATTAACTTTAGAAAGCTCTAACTTAGAAAATGACCAGAATGGGGATAAGTGATTTTGGACTTAAAGTTTTCATTGATGAAAGAGCACTTTAATTTATTATAAATAATGTCATTCCAACATACGTTAAGGATAGCTGAAATACTGTCATCAATTTAAACAGGCATTGGATCAGACTGAAAGGCAAACTTACTTAGAATAAAGAGGATAGAGAGCAAGAAATGCTGTGTTGGAAGAGGCAAGGAGTATTTTCTTAAATTAAAGATTATTTTCAGCTTATT
The DNA here is from genome assembly GCA_018403395.1 of Gorsachius goisagi. Taxonomy (NCBI): domain Eukaryota; kingdom Metazoa; phylum Chordata; class Aves; order Pelecaniformes; family Ardeidae; genus Gorsachius; species Gorsachius goisagi. The sequence continues at coordinate 9,242 of BOSO01019482.1, forward strand.
TATTAAAAGATCATTTTTATTAAAATGGAGTTTGAAGCAGAGTATTTGGATTTAAGGAAGAAACAAAACCAGAGACAACAGATTAAAATTTGTATTTCATTCTCACTATTTCGTTTTTTATATTTTTACTTTTTTTATTATATTCTATGGACTTGTAACACAATGTACAATTAAATACATATCTCTCGGCAGATATGTGTGTACCTTGCTTTTGTATTACATACCATCATGTTTTTGTGTTTACGGTATAGGCTTTTCAATGTCAGAGTTGTTACAGGGATCTACATACTTTATTACGTGCAGGAAAGCACTAAGTACATTTTTAACAGCTGAAGCTTATATACAACAGCATTACAGAAACACTAGAAAAGTACCCTTTAAAAGAGAACCTTCTCGTACTGGTATTTAAACACAGGGGGTTTCATAGCAGCTGGTGTTATCTTTTATGTCTTTGGCCTCATGCAAATAACCTCCTTAGAAAGTTTGAAAAGGCTGAAAATGAGGTCTAAAATCACTGGCATAGGTTTGTTCTGCTATTGGAGTTGTTGGACTACACTAGACTGAGGTTCTTATTAACAGATACTCCTGTTAGATTCTTCCATCATTTAATTTGCAAGTTTGGTGTGATCAGCCACTGTATTAGTGTAGGGGGGTATTTTTGTTTGTTTTGGTGCTGTTAGAAACAAGTCTTAACCAATTCTTTTGTGGAATGTTCTCTGTTAGGTGTTACATGACCTGTCTGGTATCTCATTGCGTTTCAAAGAGAAAAAAAAAACCTTAAGTGTCACTGGCATTGTTTCCCAAAGTCTGGTGACCAAGAGCTGTGAAAGCAATTAATGAAAGCCATGGAGTTACATACTTGGGAATATCTAATTTACCCATAGATACAACAGGTCTGCCTACACAGGACGTAGTACTACCCAGTAGGCCTGGTAGCTGTTCACTGAAATTTGGACCTCAGGACCACCATAGATTTCTGTCTACAGATTTGCCTCGTGGTAATTTCTGATTCCTGAACTCAGGAAAGGAGATTGCTTTAGCAGACAGTATGAACCCCCAACATTTATGACCTAATCAGGCTTCAGTTGAATTATTCTGGTTTCTGTACATTCATTTATCTAGAACCCTACTGAAATCTTCACTAAGCAGTTAATGCTGCCCATTCAGGAGACTATTAAACCAGCATTTCTCGATGTTATAAAGTCTACCACTTTCATATATTTATTACTTCTGTATAGATTTGTATCTGTTTACCGTCATATTCAATAAAAATATATTGTAGTGTATTCCCCTGTCCTGGTGCATAATCTAGTTCAAAATAAACTGCTCTTCCAGAAATAGGACGGAATAAATACTTGAGTGTTCAGTGTGCCATTAAGAAATACTATTCTATATAGAAATGGTTTTTAAATACTTTTCACAAGCCTGTTCCAGTGTGTTTCTACTTCATGTATTTTTGGAGAAGGATGGTGGCTGAATTACCTTGGTACCCTCCCTAATTTAATGTCTTTCATCAACCTCAACCCTATTGAAAGCTGAATGTACATGAGATTGAACAGGAAATCATCCTCCTTAGAGGGCATTACCTAGGAAACCAACACAACTCTCCACAACCTAAATTTTGGTATTTTGTTTTTAAGCAAGCAGTTCTGTGCTAGTGAGGAATACCAACTCTATCAAAAATTTAAATATATTTGTTTCTTTGGTGGTATTTTTACTCCTAGTGTCAAGAAAAGGATTAGTATGAAACTAATTATAGACTCTTACAATGTGTTTCAGCTTGCCCATTTCGTGTTTTTTTCTCCAAGTTCTACCCTGACTTACTGGGGATTAAACAGAATAGCATCACTCAGATACCAATCATTAAAAAAACAAACAAAATAAAGTGAACTTGCAAATTCGGCCAAAAATCCAACAGTAGCATGAGTGTTCCCTCATTAATGCAGCTTTTATGGAGGAAGGCTGTTTTAAGTAATGTTTTTCCTGTGAAGTATTTTGGTGGCTGCTTAAACAAAAAGGAACCATGCCTAATTGCTTTGGCTTTTTCTGTTGTGAATGTCATGTTCAAAATAAATATTATGGTTACCAAAATAAAACCACATCAAATAGAATAGAATCATAGAATGTTTTGGGTTGGAAGGGACCCCTAGAGGTCATCTGGTCCAACCCCCCTGCAGTGAGCAGGGACACCTTTAACCAGATCAGGTTGCTCAGAGCCCCGTCCAACCTGGCCTTGAATGTTTCCAGGGATTGGGCCTCCACTACCTCTCTGGGCAACCTGTTCCAGTGTTTTACCACCCTC
>BOSO01019483.1:0-10371 GCA_018403395.1 Gorsachius goisagi
TCCCCCATGAGGAAAGGCTGAGAGAGTTGGGCTTGTTCAACCTGAAGAAGAGAAGACTGAGAGGGGACCTTATCAACACATACAAATATCTTAAGGGTTGAAGTCAGGAGGACAGAACCAGTCTCTTTGCAGTGGTGCCCAGCAACAGGAGAAGGGGCAATGTAAGAGGTTTCAGTTGAACATGAGGAAAAACTTCTTTGAGGGTGACAGAGCACTGGCACAGGCTGCCCAGGGGGGTTGTGGAGTGTCCTTCTCTGGAGATATTCAAAGCCCGCCTGGATGAAGTCCTGTGTAACATGCTCTAGGTGGCCCTGCTTTGGCAGGGGGGGTTGGACTAGATGATCTCTTGAGGTCCCTTCCAACCCTTGTGATTCTGTGTGATTCTGTGTATGTGTGTCACCATTGCTTACTGGAGAGAGTTCAGCACAGGGCACAAAGATAATTAAGGAACAGGAATGTCTCTCATATGAGGAAAGGCTGAGATAGCTGGGTCTGTTCAGCCTGGTGAGGAGAAGGCACAAGGGCATCTTAGCAGTGTATTGAAATACCTGATGGGAGGAAATGAAGATGGAGCCAGACTCTTCACAGCAGTGCCCACTGACAGGAAAAGAAGAAACGGCCACATGTTAAAACACATGGAACACAAGAAAACCCTTTCTCTGGTGATCAAATGCTGGAATGGGTTTTCCAGAGAGGCTGTGGAGTCTCTGAATATATCCAAGGAGATATCCAAAGCCCAAATTTGCAGAGTCAGGCAACCTGCTCTAGCTGATGGGGCTAGGTGATCTCAGGAGGTCCCTTCCAACCTAAATGATTCTGTGATTCTGTGAAGCAGTCAGTCATCTGCATGATCAGACCAATTTCTGGTCTGATTTCAACTGAATTGTGCCATCACAAGCAATGAGAGGTATCCAGATATCAGTGCTGTAGCTCTGGAGAAAGAGGAAACACTCTAGAACACTGACTGAGTGGACATGGTTCTTAAGGAGATGTTGAAACACAACTGAGAAGAAATTATTTCATCCAAATCAAATATCTCCTGATAAGAAATGAACTCTGACCAGGATTGGAGGAAAGTGACTAACACTGAAGAGCCCTCTGTGCCTCAGTGCATATCATCTACACCTATGTTGCTCATAGCAGAGGCTTGTCTACCCTGGTACAACAGAAGGCGTTCTGCAGTCTCTCAGGCAATATTTTATTAAAAAGCCCTCAGGCCAGGACACTGGCAACTGATTTTACTTCCTGTAGCACATTTAATTTGAAAATCTTAGTCTTTTGCTTTCAAGTTTAATGTTTACTACAGGCTTTGGGGAGATGAGTAATGATCTGCAATATAGGGGACAGGTAGATGCTTTGTGGATACAATTAGACACAAGGCTTGATTCTGTCACTTATTTTCAGATATTTAGTGCCATGTGAGATGGCTCAGCCATTAGTCTGCTACCTCGGAAAAGTGTTGGTATCCTATAGAACTTGCGTCACATTGTCAAAACCCGTTATTATGGGCCTGTTTTAGTGCATGTCTAATTACAGGGTTCCTGTAACTGGACTAAGTAGGTAGATAAACTGTTCCTTTTTTTTTCTTTATAGAAAGGTAAAAGAAAACACCAAGCAAAATGCTAGCCTGAGAATGAAACATCATTTGTTGAAATGGAACAGGAGATATAGTCTATCAACATGTATTAGCATCTCCTCCTTTCTGCTGGGGTGCTTGTAGATTGCTTTCTGCAGAAGATAAAGTTCTTCACCTTTCAGCATCTTAAGAAATTTATCATGACAGTTTCTGCAAGATGAATTCTCTGGAAGACAGTGAGGCAAAATTGTGATAAAAAACCTGACTGCAATGTGTGCCACAGTGCACAGTTCAGATAACTCTCAAACTATTGTCAGTTTGAGGCGGATGTTTTCTTCTGAGTAGCCATAAAACAGAATTAGAAAAAAAAAAAAAGAGAAATCCTGTATACTCATGGATTCACCTCTGAAACTTGCTTGTACTACACCAATAATTTTGTAGACAGAGACTGTTAGTTATTCTTTTTAAGTGCTTAACTCTGGCACTCAGTTACACTGGGTCTTGCCATCTGTGGTGTCATGCCTACATTGCATGTTTTTGCAAAGTGTTATGCTTGTCTTCACTCTAGGTCATCACATGTTGGGCAGACATCAGACTCTGTCCATTAAATGAATGCCAGCATTTTCAACACAAACTACTCTTTTTTTGTCTGCCATTCACAGCACTTCCATAAATAAGACAACATTGAGTCAGACACATCTACTAACCAGGCCATTACACCCTAGTGGGACATCTTCACCTGCAGGTGTTTACTGAATCACTCGCACTATCTCTAGGTTGGTTTGGGATAGTTTTAGCACTGTTCTAGGCATTAACCTGTCTTTTATGCCTCTGATTGACCAGTTGCATATTAATATTTGGAAAACTGTGTATAACTTCCACGCCTTCCCACAATGTCTTTAGGAAAAGAGTGTAAAACAATATAATCTTCCCTTTAATTTCAAAGCAGTCATTGCCTTCATCCACAGGAAGCTCTACCTACTTAATTAAGCACTGCACCTGTACCTATACTATCTAGGCCTGCTGGTGTTGTTATCTCTGGGCATAGGACTGGGCACCCCAGTAAATCTGACCCAGAATGTGAATGCCAGAAATGCTCCATGTCAACATTCTACATTTGCGTAATGTGCTTCCTTGAACAGAAAAAACATTTACATTGTAGCCTTTCCTGTAACTTCCTTTCTAGACAGTCCTATACCTCTTCAGTGCTTCTGGTATAAGTATTTCCTGCATCCTTGAAAACTCTGAGCTTGTCCAAAGGTCTAGAGCAGTGTGGACATTGCTGTGGTCTCCTGTCTGTCCCTGGCACTGGGTTTCCCAAATGTGCTATCTCAAAAGTGAAAAATCATCTCCTATGTAATTTTTTAGCCTTGCTCCATGAGTTAGAAAAGTACATACTGGCATGGCCAGTGAAGCACAAGACCTAAGGACTTAAGGGAGTTATTCCATCTGTTTGTGAATTATATTGCCTTCATTTTCCCATGCTGCCAGATATAAATTAAACACAACTGTTGATAAACTCTTTCAGCCACTTTGTCACAGATGTATGGAAGGGGAATAATTGCAAGAGTGTTATATCTTTTATAATACTCTCAGGTGCTCAAGTACAGCAGTCTGTAGGCATATCTTTCTATCTTGGTAGTATAACCAAAACTACAGGCATCTGACTTGCTTTCTGCCCAGAACCAGTCCAGATTTCCATTTATAAACTCTTCTAATACCTAACAGAAGATGACCATGCATCTAAATTGTTCTTCCTGTGCTTCATATCACTGAAACAATGATGCAGTTGTATTTTTAATCCCCACTACTGTGGCAATTTTTCCCTTAGAGTAGACCCTCCCTGAAACTATCCATGCTGCAGAATTTAGAGGTTCAAACAGCAAATTTAAGCCTTTTTGCTCCTATTGCATCCATTATACAGGGATACAGTCATTTTAACAAAAGAAAGCAGGTATCTTGCCACATACATACCTGAAAGAGGTGAAGTTGTGTCATGGAAACTATTCTGCATTTCTTATTGAAGAATGTCAGTGGTCTTGCTGTTATAACTAGGACCAGAATCTTACTAAACAATTTTTGCCTATCATCTCACAAACAATAACTCATGGAAATAATGATCTACCTGACATAGTCTTACCTCTATTGTCATAATCTGTTTCCAAAGTAGTGCTTCGTACTATTCATGTGTTGCACAGGTATAGGATCTTTTTGTGGACATGGATTTGAAACATAAAGCTTGATAATTCAAAATCTCAACTGTGCATCAAAAGTAATCATCAAAAGTAATCAGTAGATGAACTTACTTTCATTGCCAGATGGCTGCAAAATCTTGAGCATTGCCAAAGTCATATCAAGTAACTTGGGTCAATGTTACCCTTCAGTCCTGTAAATGCTGTGTATCTCTCTGTATAGATGAATAATACTCACCAAGTCACATTTTAGGCACCATTTCCAGATAGGCCTTTCCCAGTTCTCTGAACTATGGCCGACCCTTTCTTTGTCCCTCTTGCTCATGATTTTCTATAATACTGCCTCTTCTACTCCAGTATTGACGCTATTTTCCTAGCTTCCTTTTGACTCCTAATGCCTTCTAACAGAGCTTTAAGGACTTCAGTAATGCCTACTGAAATGTTCTTCTGGTTCCAGATCACATTCTGCCAAGCCCTGCAGTCCTCTTTCAATTCCCTTACAAATTTCCATTCAGTTGCTTTTTCAGATGGTGAACATTTTCCCCACATGCTTCACTCAAAGTGCCATGTAGGAAGGCAGATTTAGCCTATCTGTAATTGCTAGCATAGTTGTTCTTGGAGCTATCGCAAGAAGTTGTCCTTGTAGCAAGTAGAGAGCAGGGAATAGCTCTGTCATTGTTGTAACCACCATAATGGAGCACTGTAATCAAATCTCTTGAACTAGTGCCAGTTTTAAGCCTGGGACAAAGACCCAGATCCAGCCACATTTTTTTTGGACTGTTCTTTGGTAGTCCCTCCTGTGTTTACAATGGAGATCTTAACCTTCATAAACTGTTTTTTGGTACCCTAGACTGAAAATATTACCTTTCATTTGATCTTCTATGAGCTGAAGTAACATGCCTGGAATTAGGGGATTCCTTCTGAGGCCTTCTTCTTGCTACAATTTCACCTGCAGGTATCAGGGGTTTTGAGGTTTTCCTTTCCAATTTCCTGGAGGCAACCGACTGACTGGTTTCCTCAGTACTGAAGAATCTTTGCAGGACCTTTGGCTATAGGTGGCTCCCACAGCTTTGTGTGTGAGACAACAGAGATCTCTGCATCTACATAGCAGTCAGAAATTGTTTGCCTTTTAGCAGAGTGAGCCACAACTTGCTGGCTCCAGCAGCTGTATTTGTAGGTGTGGAGGTTTTAACTCTGGTGCACCCTGTACATATAGGAATTAAGAGGCTGTACTTATCAGATTTTCTGGGTATGCAAAAATCAGCTTTATGACTATATACATTACACATTACCTCTTGACATATGAAATGAGCCTAACGTGTCCAGGAAATCTGACAGAGTGATGAAAGGAGACATTAGTCCATTACTCAAAGAACTATGGCGCTACTAGGTGGCATATTTGTGCTGACAGTATGCCAAAGAATAACACTAATTAGACTGAAAGCTATTAAACATTTTCTCCACAATATTTAACGTAATTCCCTGCAACAGGATGCTGTACTTATTTTGTTCCAGACATAGAATTTATATGTTTGTTTCCTCTGTTCCTCATTCATTAACACAAAGCAATGCTGTTTGTATCAGGTATTGTTGCAAAGCATTTTATTCAGCCTTCTTTAAAGGCTCTGTAAAGATATTTTGAAGCTTTGTTTATTGCAGAGTGATTTCTCAGTCATTTTTTCTTTCCCACTTTAAAAGATGAAGTGATTCAGTGACCTTCTCCCCCATTGGTGATAAATGTATCTTTCTGTTAAAACAGAAGTTTATTTTCTTCATGTTAGCCTGTGAATATTTAAAGCGTTGCCCTTGACCAAGAGTTAACAGTGAAAGTAACAAAGGGTGTGATCATGGCCTTCAGGGCATCAGAAGTAGCAGATTACAGAGCATCACTACTGGCAGAATGTAGTCTTGTATTCTTCTATAATGTTAATAACATTGGATGAAACAGTGGCATGCTCTCATCTTGAGCTGTATGCTTGATTCTGGTCATTCAACCTCCAGAAAGATAAAGCAGAAATAGTGAAAAATTAAGTTAATTTGAAGTTAGAAGATGAAAAAATATTTAAAGACTTTGTTATGGAAAGAGATTTCAAAATATTAGGGCTATACCATTTAGGGAAATGATTTACAAGGTTCTTGGTAAAAGGCTATTTATGAAATAATTAACTGTATGAAGAAGGAACAGAATTCTGTTTGTCTTTCTGCATGTTACAAAACTAAGGGACTTGTGCTGGAGTTAGAATAACTTTAAATTGTAAAAAAAAAAAAGTATGTATGAACAACATATGATTAGCATGTAGAACTCTTAAAATACATACTTTTAAAGCCTATAGCTTCAAGAAAAAACATCTGTGGGGCAAAGTGAACTTCCATATCAGAAAGTCTGACTGAATTCTGGTTCAGATTTGTCCAAGAATAAAACTTGTCTAAGACTTAAACTAGCTATGCATTATTGAAAGCTGTGAAAGGTTTCATCCTGTCTTTAGTGTAATCAGGCTTGGACCCTCTGTGCATAATAAACTTGACTGCTAGGCAGAAAAATGTAGATCTAAAATGGGAACCTGGTACATTTTGAGTGAGAGAACATGATACAGATGCTAATTTGGACTAGCAACTAGATTTGCTGACACAAAGATCCTCTTCCAGTCTTATATTTCCATATTTTATTTTAAAAATTGCATTAAGATGAAATAAATGAATAATCTTTATATCTTCCTAATGTAATTTTTAGGGCTGAAAGGGATCTCAGGAGATCATATAGCACATTCAAGGCAGGATTAACTATCCTATGTAATTTTTTTTCTTCCTAGGACTACTACACCACAAAATGATTATAAGTCCGCACTATCATTGTAAAAAAGCAGATGTTATCCTTGAAGTTGTAAAAGACTAGCAAGGACTTATTTTAAGACAGATGTCCAGTTTGGTCTGCATTTAAAGTGAACAGACCCTTTTCAGAGACCTTGATAAGGTCACTGCAAAGAAAGTGATCAGAATGTTAGAAAACATAGAAAAACATAGAAAATATGGAAAAACAGTCCAGTGAATTACTGTTATTTAGTCTAAAGATCAGAAATATGTCATGAGTCTATAATAGCTATTTTCAGATAGTTAAAAGGTTGGTTTGAAAAAGGAGAGAATATTAGAAATCCAATTTAAATGATTTATTTTTATTTATGTAATTAATATATATATATTTTATGATGTTCATTGTCAGAGAAGTATCATTATAATAGAAACGTTCTGGCTTACTAGTGTATGGAAATCACTGAGATTTCAAAGCAAAACAATGAAGTATCGTATTTGTTAGGTTAATTGAATTAGTTTTTATGTGATTAAATAATAGTGTTATAAACCACAGATGAACCAGTCAAGATAGGCAGACTAATTAGCTTCCATGAACAAATAAGCTTTTCAATTGGATAGCACACAATAAAAATATTACATAAAAACCTTTTAGAAATAATCATCAAAACAAATTGAATTTCAGAACTGGTTTTTTTAAGCTCGTGAAGCATCCTGATGTTAAAACATGTTTTTGTATTGTATTTCATATTCTCTGGACTAAAAATTATTCCACTGAACCCCAAATTTCTCATTCTTCTTTATCATGCTAAGAAACCTTTTGCCTTTCCACTGGTGTCTGTTTGTTAGCATGCTGGTTAGCACTGTTTTATTATAAAATAGCTTTGTAATTCTCTAACAAGGATCACAGTACGTATCTTATAATGCTCCTGGAGAATTTAAACAAAACTCCCCGTTGACTAGTCCTTTCTGAACATTAACCTTAAAAACTGGTATTTCCAGTTCTGACATGATTGTACACTCATGAAAATGGTAGTGCAGATTGCTCAAAGGATTAAAAAAAAATAAAGAAAGAAAATATGTGAAATCACTATTTCCTCCACAAAGGATAATTCCATAACAGTTTTGCAAGCAATACTATCAGCTGTTTAATTCCAGCATTAATATTTGATGTGAAGAGCAAGTAAATTAATTACTTTGGATTGGATACTATTTCAGTATCTGAAGATAGCAATTCAATACCTTTTGTGAACTTATTTTCTAACTGTAAAACTAAGGAAGTAAAAATAACTAAATCCATTACTTGATCACTCATTGTGTGTTGGAAAGGCCTCACTCTGGTGTTCTAAAAGCGGGGTGTTTAGTTTAAGGTAAAAATATGGCCTATGATCAATAGAAGTCAAGAAAGATAAGCACCAGTGGAAATCTCTGTATGAATCCCTTTTTTATGATACAATCAATTGTGGTGTTGTATAGCAACTTTTCCCCCCATTGAATACACTTGTAAATAGACACTTAACCTTAGAAGATGACAGTTGGTGAAAGTTGGGAAAGATGAACCTTCCATTGAGTGTACTAGCCCTGAGAATGAAAATGTCACAATTATCTTTCCTGCCTTCCCTGTCTAAGCTCTTTCTGTCATTAGCTTTCACCACTTTGAGCTGACTTGGAGTTTCTATTACGTTAAGCCACTTCTGTTACAGCATTTCACTTCTTTACACTTATTCTATGTTCTTCGCTTCAAGAAATTAAAACACATATGCAAAGCTCATAGAAGACAAATTTGTTTGAATTTAAATTAATAAATACTCAGTAAATTCAGAAGTTCACATTGTTATTGGATAAGAAAATATTCATAGATATCTGTTGAGGCTACCATGGGTTGACAAATTTCTCTTTGTCAGCTGAGCTAGGATGTGTGATCAACGTGCATGCCCACAGCCCTTGGCAAATGCATGACTATGTGATTTGATTTAACTCATGACCTACATCAAGCAAGACAGTAGGTGGTAAAAAGCCCATGCATTTCTGGGCATAAGGTGAGTACATAACCTGGGATATTAAACCACCAGCCTTGTTACAAGTTACCCTGTATCACCCATCTAAGTGAGAGGGCAGGACACTACTACTCACAGGTCTATTGGTTACCTGTTCTGAAGACAGAATGTAGTCAAATTTCAATCTTTATTTTTCTTCTTCCAGTCTTCCCACCATACACCATAGCTCTCCAAGGAAAAATTCTTTAAGAGCTTCCTACCTGAAGAGGGTTTGACAGCCATACCACCTCAGGATGCAGGGATATGACATCCACAGAGAGCATTTTGTGAATTTACAGCTTGTCCTTGAAAATGACTAGTTGATGGCAACCTCATTATCTTCAGTGCAAACTGGAAAGTCCACATCTTTAACTCTCATTTTCCCACAACACCACCACATAACAAGGACAATACATAATAAATTGTATTGGAACCAAAGGAAGACAAAAAGAAGAAAAATGATTTATTGTGTGGGTATAAGGAGGAGTGGAAAATTATAGTAATGGAAACCATATGAATGAGCTTATAGCAAATAAACTCTCTGCACCCTGCTTTTTTTTTTCAAGCTGCAACAACTATTCTGTTCCAACCTACTGTGCAGCTATTTTTACTTATCTGCTGTGCTCTGCTTCTGTGATCCATTTGCACATTTTGTCTTCTAAATCTCACTTTAATACCTTCTACTTCTCTTTAGCTGGTGATTGACTTAGCCCTTAAAGTGTTTTGTGATAGTAATATAAGAATGCTGTATAAAATGGATTGTTTTGCACTACTCCATGGAAATATAATTTAGATCAAAGGCAGATGACTGGGTTTTCTTTTCAAACTGATTTATCTGTTGTAAACAAGATGCATATGCTGAAGAATGAATTACTTTGGGACAGTAATAAAAGAAATACATATAGCTACAAGAAACTTCATGTGTATCCTAGTAAAAGGAGAAGCTTAACTTCTTCATGTTGCTATATACTGGTAAGGGCATCCACAAGCTATGAGACATTTGTTAAGGAGCCCCACTGAGTTAAAAAAAAAAAAGAAACAGAAAAATAACTTTGAAATATTTGAATCTTCAAAGCAATGCCCAAATCAAAATAGCCACAATAAACTGATAAAATCACAATATATTTCATGAATTTATAATCTACTGAAACCCTCCTAAAAGTTTCATCTATTCTAGTAAGGACTGGTTTGGTTTAAAAGTCCTCCATATTTAAGCCCTGTCTAACTCCTACTGTAAGTATTTATCAAATCATGATATTTTAGTCCTTTAAGCATACAATTATCTACTGATAAAGCTGAAGATATATGATGTTCTGAGGAATTTATTTTTAGAAACAGGGAGAAAGTAGAAGAAGTAAAGATCAGCATTGCATTGATCGTATTCAGGTGTAGGTCTAGCGCTAGGTGTTTCAGGCCTCACTAGATGGCACTGCCATGTTTAAACTCCTACATCCTTAAAACATGAGGAAATGTTTAACTTTGGGAAGAACAATTTTAGTGATCTTTTGGTCACTCAGAAGTCCATGTGCATACAACACTTCAGAAAGCAAGCTGTGCATTTAAACAGAAGTATTTATTTTGCTTTTGATCAGATTCAACTCTAGTTGTATGTTGTCTTATGGGACCTGGGTTTTGGAGGACTTCAAGACTGCTGCAGCAAAACATTGATCACATGTTACTTTTCCACATTAAACAGTATGCACTTTCTGTCTGAATGCATGGAGGATGAAGTCCTGTGTAACATGCCCTAGGAGAACCTGCT
>BOSO01019485.1:0-15923 GCA_018403395.1 Gorsachius goisagi
GTCCTTGAGTAGTCTCAGCACTGCTTGGCAACAACTAAAAACATCAGTGTGTTATCAACATTCTTCTAGTACTAAATCCAAAGCACAGCACTATGCTAGCTTCTGTGAAGAAAATTAACTCTGTCCCAGCCGAAACCAGGACAATTTCCCAGCATTCATTCACAGTATGCTCTGTCTAGGGCAGATAGAGATTACCCAGTCCCAACTTACTGTTTTCCTATTTGTCTTTTTGTTTAAATCCTGACTGAATGCAGAAGAAATACTCCCCAGTCCTCTTGCTATATTCATACACAATTCTCTTACTTCAATTAAGAGTGTAAGGAAAGCAGAAATTGTATATCCTCAATTGATAAATTGTGAGCATTCAGTCCAGTCATAGGAAAAAAAAAGACCAGGACTAAGCCTTCAAGGAAGGAAGCACTCTCAGCTGCTATTAAATTAATGGACACAAAGACACTTTGTACTTAGAGAATTTAACAGTTCTTTAGAGGCAAAAATGGCATTTTCCTGCACCAGACTCAAACTTGAGGAGTGTTTTAAGGAAACTAATGCAATATAAATTAACAGAGGTCATGACAGTTCTCCTCTAATATATCCTTAACTGCAAGCTAAATTCCTTTTACTTTCAAAAATCAGATATAAATAAGCCAAACAGAAGAAGTAGAAGTTTTTCTACACATTGCATAATTTGGACAGCTCATCCTTGTCCTTTAGGGGGAAAACTTGGATGCAAATGCTTTTGACTTTAAAAAGAGGTAGAATTGTGATCCCAAATTGAGTTATTTGAGTGCATCTAGTTAAAAGATACACTGTAAGAACTAAGGTTTTCATATTTTCCAAAATTTGAGTGCAAACATCACAACACGCTAAGACATCCTTAAAAGAGCTTTAGAAAAAGACAAAACTTCTTGCATTCTTACCCCCAAGGCATTAATGTTTCTTTTTCCTTGTGCAAAAACGTTTCCAAATCATTACTTTCACAGACTGTAAAACTTACCAGACGCTTCACATAAGAGTTGGCTTTTCATCAAGCCCTGATATATTCAGTTCTGGTTTTTAAGGAGCACCCATAGCAAGAATTTCATTTGTCCTACCTCCGTGCTATCATAGCCTCATCTTGTATTCTCTGTTGCAAAATTAAATTCCATGTGATTTTCATACAATATAGACAAGAAGATACATAAAGGAACTTTTTAACTGATTAGACTTCCAGGAAATTCTTCTCAGTGATTATACCAGACTTCCAAATTCAGGGCTACAGAAAGCAATCCCAGAAAACCTTGAGCTATAAAAATATTTTTGTTAATACTTTTCATCAGCCTTTTTGTTTTAAAACTCTCTTCAGATTTTCTTAAACAAACATTAAATATCTCTTAAATATTTAGAGGTGATCTTGACACAGATTTTATAACAACATAAACTTAGATAAGGGGCTTTTTTTAGATTTACTTGCTTATTACACCACAATGACATGACTGTATGCATACTCATATAATTGAAATCATACTGCTTGGTATTACTTAACCTACTCTGAGCAAACTGAGGCAGATGAACGGGCTTTCAGAGAAATAATAAATTTCAGTGACAATTTATAGTCAGCATTCTTTTCAAAGTCCTTAGTAGTTCAGTATTTGGTTTGCTAATGCTACAGAGAAACACTTATTTACAGCAGCTCCTCCAGTATGAATTTTAAAAAGAGTCTCCAAATTTCATTTTATCAAATGCAGTTTTAGAAAATGCTTGCCTTGAAGTCAAATATGAATGTTAAGTTGTACTGAAATACCACATTAGATTTTCATAACAAAAATCAGGCAGTAACACCAGAAAAACCCAAACTGAGCAAAAAAGCAAACAAGCCAAACTATAAGAACATCAGCTTTAAGAAAATAAATCAAAGAAACATCAGAATAAAAAGTCATCAGTTTACCCTTACTCATGAAAAAATACTGTAGCCTTTGATTACACAATAACATACTATTTTTTCTATTTCATTCTTACCTCATACAAAAAAATATGTATTTTTCAAGCAGTGAGTGCAATTCCTGCCTTACATGCCATGTAGTCTTCAAACTTTAAAGGAATATTTTTTTCATTTTTTTTTAAATATTTTTACCAATTGTCTCTACAAAATTACCAGTGCTGCTTCAATTAAGATGGTACATTCATAAGCGCATTCCCATAAACACATACAGCTATAAAGCAAACGGGCACCAGAAGAGTGCAGTAAGAACAAATACCAGCAAAATTGCAATGAAACTGTGGATTTAAAAATTATTTTCTAGATAATCTTTATACTTAATCATATTGCTGCTTCCATATTTCAATACAGTTTAGTTACTTCAGTTATTTTCAAAAAAACTAACTTTGTATATATTTTCTTCCTTTTCAGTCTCGCTGGTTTAGCCTTTGTTTCTTACAATTTCTTTTGTCACTCTGTTTCTCACTGATTCTCTTCCTTCTCCAGTTATCTTTAACACATTTCATTCTCCTGAAATCTCCATCTCAGCTTTATTCCCCGTCTCCTATTTCTGGTTCAACCTTTAAGTTTCAACAGTTGTCTTATTTTTATGATAGAGTTTGTGTCACAGATCTAGCATAATCTCAGCTGCACTCTTTTGATCCCTGCAGCCCTCATTGTTTCTCTAAGCAGAAGGCTTTGAAATGGAACACTATATTCTGAATAAAAGTCAGAGACACTGCTCTCCTCTTACTTCCTCTCAAAAAAAGTCATCAAGAAAGATATAGGAAGGTTTTTCACGCTGATTTACCAAACCCTAGGTAGCACCAATTAAAAATGAGAAAGTTTAACTTGAAAGAGTATCTTTGCATCTCTACTTCAAGTTCCTAGGATATAAGGTAAAGCTGAGGAAAAAGCGGATCCCAGGACTGCAAACATCTTGCATAAAATGCAATGCTTGAAATGACACTATGTAGCTGGACTTCTAACATCCACTGCTTGTATTACGTAAAATCCTTAGCTGCCTTCAAGATCTCACCGCAATTCATTTGGATACTTGAATTTGCTGCTTAGTGGAAGCAGCACCTTAAGGAGTTGATATGAAATTCAAGTGTATGAATAATTGCATTTTGATCTCCTTTCTGATGTCTGTAGAAGAAAGCAGCTCGACATGTTCACAGATTCTAAGTTCTCCCTTGCAAGGCTTCATTTGTGTTCAGATAGCAAGCACTGGAGTTACTTAAAGTAACACAGATGGATCTAGCTCAAAAATAAGATTCTTTTACCCATATTTGATAATGGGAAAGGTAACCTCTTTCTGTCAGGCTCTGATGCAAGTCTTACATTCTAGAGACATGATTATTCCATGAAAAAAACAAGCTCTCTAAAGGCAAAAGCAAAACACATTCTCCAGCTTATTACTTTAGAGACATCTCATAAGGGACAGTCTCCACCTCAAGCTTATTTCTAGTATTTCAGTCCCTTCACTCTATATTCCTTCTGTGCACATGCTTGGCCATAGAGTTCCAGCACTACTGTTACCAAAGACCCTCTTAAAAGCATGGAGAATAGTGCAGAGTACCAGAAGACATGCATGAGAACAGTAATAGCCAAACCCGAGACACCTACTATGAAGAGGGAGATCTCAGCTGCATGAGGCAAACAAGCAGAAAAAGGCAAAGGTTTAACACACATTTTTTCCTTCTAATCTCATGAGCTCAGGGTTGCTGCAGAACAGTTCTAGTGGAAACGTGATTTACAGGTTGACAATTATATCTGTTTTAAGAATGAAAGATTCTACAACTAAGAGCCCTTTAAAATTACATAATGAGTAAAGCAGTTGCTTGATTTAGGGTTAGCCTTCAGAGAACTCAGGATGTTAATTCCTGCAGTGAATACCCTAACTGGAGTTACAAGATAACCAGTCTTGGTTTCTTAGTCAATATGCATCTCCCAATTGACTATTGTTGTACAGTTTCAAGAGCTACTACAAATTTTTATTAACAGTAATAGAATATATTAGATGTTAACTCATCCTCAGTAAGGATTTTCTTCTGTAAGGATTTTCTTCTGTAACTTTTGTGCCTTCTCCTTTTATTTTTAACTTAAAATATGTGGTTCTCCTCCTCCAGAGGGCTACAAGCATCAAATTCTCACTGTGGTTGCAAGAGACCTTACTGCTCTATCAGATAGCATTGGACTCCTAAAAACTCTGAGCATGAAATGGAAAATGTCTTTTAAAAGAAGATATTAAGAGAAACTCTCTCAAGCTTTTTAAAAATCAGTAACAATGAGTTTCATGTGTCCAAAAGTTCAGCTCAAGGCCCTGTGTGTAGCAAAGACCTCAACCTAATCTTGCTCATTGTAAAAGATTCAGTGAGTCCCTTCTGTACCCTGAGGAAGCCAGAGAAGTTCCACACTAGGGGCAGGGTATTTATGTCACACTGTGGCCCAAAGAAGGATGATTCTCTGAGCAGATAGTATGTAAACTTCTCCAGCTCTAGAATTCTTGTAATTCCGACAGATGCAGACCAAATAACTTTTTTGGTGGATGTTCAATCCCCTGTGTCAAACCTTCCTTGAACAAGGCAGTCATGCTGCCTCTTGGCTGTCAAGCTCAAAGGAGGTTATTCCTCCACCACATATTTTTGCAGTTTGCAATCAAGTACTTTCTTTGGGAGAGGGAAACATTTGGGAATCATGTTAGACCACAGAGCAGTATTTCATCTCCACTACACCATCATGTCTGGACCATTTGAAAAGTCTATTGCCAAGTATTTGTCATTTCCATCTCAGGAAGCCTTTGAAAAGGCTATTTACACTTTTGTCTTTCTTCAGGATTAGATTACTGTAGTTCTTTATTGACTGGCTTGCACAACAGGGCTCTACATAGTCTCCAGCAGGCAGATCCTGCTGCTCTGTTTTTTGTGAGAAAGGGATGATTTGAACATATTGTGCTGATTGTAAAGCCTTTCCATCAGTGGCAACAAAGTCAATGAATTGATCATAAAATTGTTCTGTTACTTATGGCACAAATCATGGTCACTGTCTTCTTTTAGCTGGTGTGTTTAATCAGAACTAATTGAATCCTTACACAAATTCTGTACTATATAGTATAGATCACATCCTTTCTTTTCTCAGCACTGCATGAAAGCTGCGTGAAGCAAAATATGGCAGCTACACCCTCTTAAGACCTACCACTGTATACCTCCCAGGTTGAAGGGGGTTTATCTTTTTAAAACTGAAGCTAAAAAAAAACCCCAAAACCACACACAGCACTTTCTAGCAGCTCATAGTGTTAAAATTGATTTTATGGCAGGCTATTTCACTTGAAGTACTGATTTCTGTGTTTTATTAGCCACGTTTTTGATTGCTTGCTATATTCACTTCAGACTGCAGGATTTAGATTATTTTCTAGCCTCTCTATTGTTTAACAAGCTAAATACTCAATTGCACTTAATACAGCAGGAGGCTCATTCCACCCCTTACAGACCTAAACTACCACTCACATCTACTCTGATAATGCAGGTAATTCTTCATTTACTGCTGTAAACTAAGTATTGCTCAATTCCAGTGGTTTCCTTCTAATGAATCTAGAGCTAATATTTATTGTCCTAGACAGGTTTTTAGCATCTTCTGGCTATCAAATTATTTAGCATTATTATTCATTCTGTTTAATACAACAAGGCATTGTTTCTCCAGAATTGTAAGGCTAATTAAGAAATCCATATATTTGACCTATATGTTAGCTGTATGGAGAATATTTGTCAAAATTAATGATTTATAGAGTTGTGTTGGATCAGCAGAGCAGAACCTGGCCTCATCTTCAGCAGACCTGAACGTCTGATTAGCAGTTGGCCTTTCCAAGTCCACCACAGGGTTTTTCCAGCACTGGTTTCCATTTGCAGCTTCTTGTCCCTGGAATGCCAGGCCATTTCCCACAAGATGCTCCAAAACTTATTTCTTGTTTTATGAACAGAACTCTCCTGCCTGCATGCCTTCTAAATAATTATAATGTTATCAATGTTTCTCAATATTTGATAAAGCAAACAGATGGTTCCAGCAAGAAATCTACCTCAAAATTAGTTTTATTGATCATTAGCCTGTACTTCATCTTGTTTAGATCTCCAGTCCTGTGTGAGAAGGTCCTTTTTGCAGTGTGCATAGCAAGGAAGACTCAGTAAGCCAGAAGGACTCAGAGGGCCTCAACACATTTACAGTGAAAACTTCCTGCAGCATAATAGGCTTGGTGCCCACTGACACCCACTAGAACATTGACTAGTGAAAATTTGTTATTCTAGTCAGACTTGTTCCCAGACACTTCTGACATTCAGAACTGTAATAAGAAAGTGTATTTTTTTTATACATAAAACATTCTTTGAAACAGATTCAGAATTGCTGGAGATCTATTGATACAATTAATCTCATCTGAAACTAAGGAACAGTTTGAGGCTTTTTCTTCATTTCCGTGTTTGCATATTCAACAGTAGCTGTTTCTGTATGCTTTAAAAAAGTGATATGTCTGTTGGTTATTATTTAATTCTCCTCTCAATCACATTAGGCTGAACAAAGACAGGTCAATTACATACTCTTTTTTAAAAAATTGAAATCAAGTTTAATGAAGAATCAACATTATTTGAAATCTTATCTCCTGTCATCCTTAAGGCACCCAGAGATGTGCACTTAAGTTTCTTAGCCAGAAACACTGGAGATATTCCCTTACCTGATCTTTCTCTGAAGACAATATGGCTTGCATTTACCACCATAGTATAAATATCTAATGGAAAAATATTGTTTAAAGAGTAGATTTTGGTAGGACAGTACTAGCTATTCTGGCTAGATTTTCATCACACTGGAAATATATAAAACAACAGGGAAAACGATCAAAATATTCAAAATAGTCATAGCAAGATAGCCCCACCTCTGAGTCAAAAAGTATCTTGCAGAATTTAATCTTTCTGAATTAAGATAGTTATCCTAAAGCTTGTGTAATATTAAAATTAAATGTTATATGAAAATGGTTTCCCAGAAGTTGAAAGTAGTGCAAAAGATTATGATCTGCAAGAATTACTTGAAAAGAAGAATATCTATTTAATAAAGAATTCAACCAAATTCAATTAACACAAATATAGTATATATGCTTGCTCCAAGAGTAAACCTCCAGACAGAAACCATGCTGTGAGTGGAGCTGTGAGGTTTTTGGATCCAGAGTAACAGACAGGATGACAGAAGATCCAGTCTCTTTCATTTAGCTGGTTGTTCATGACCAGACTGCATTACCTTCTACTTACCTACTTTTAGTAAGGATACCAGAATACATTTTCTATAAGCCTGATTTACGTTTTCAGTCTGCTCTCATGCATTTTGGAGACATTTTAAAAGAAAGAAGATCAATGGAGGACTTGAAACAGAAGATCACCTCCTCTGAAGGTGAAGCAGAAACTGGGACAGTTTCCAAATGTTTAACAAAATCATCTAATAGTACTGGCAGCTCGAGAGATCATTAGAGTCTTAAATGAGAAAGTAAATCAGGGAAACATACCCAGGACATCTGACAAAAAGACTAGCTATTTAGAAAATTAATTACAAAAAGTCTATCAAAAGAATATTAAGTGCTGAAGAAATAATTATGCTGTTGTATCTCTGGCACTTAAAACTATTAGAACAATATAAGACAACAGGGTAGACCCTCCCCCTGTGCCAGAGCTCCGCTCAACATGGAAAAGGAAGAAGGGAACGGTGTCGCATACCTGGTTACAGCTCCTTACTTCTGAGACAGTTTGCCCTAATTTATTCTGGCTCCTTTAGGTTGTTTTAATTTATGCCATCTGTGAATGACTTAAAGAGTCACAGGCCAGAGGAGGATCAGCAAGCAGAAATTGATTTCTGTCCACTCACAATTCTTTCCTTGTCATTGGTGCTACTTCAACAGCTTGGAGAGGCTGATAACTAATCCAGCCTTACATCTAGAAGCCTTAGTTCTTTAAAGGGGGTTGGACTAGATGACCTCTAGGGGTCCCTTCCAACCCAAAACATTCTTTGATTCTATGATCCTTTAATATAAGGGAGATTTTCTATTTTAAATACAACACTTGAAGAGGTTTACATTTACAGATGTTTCAGTGTAACGTGTTCCTTGCTCTGAAGACTGTCAGAGCAATTTCAGGTATTAGCATAGGTGATGCCTGGAAACACATAAGAGATACCTTGCAGAAGGTCAAAGTAAGATAGAGAGGTTGCCTGAAGTTGCACAGTACTGAGTTTCACAGAGCATGTTGAAAAAAATATAGAGTATGGAATGTAGATATGAAGAAAGAAATTTGAACAGTGGAAGGAAAAAAGGACAGAAATTTAGCTGAAAATACATTATAAAAAAGTCAAGATTCTAGTACCAATGAACTACTACTCCCAAAGAGAAACAGGTTTATCATGATATTTTGTTTTCTTTGCAACTTCCTCCAAGCTTACGTAGATTTTCAGAATTAAGTATTCAAGCTCACCCATTTCAAGTCAGTGCCACACAGATGTTCAAGCTTCTGAAAATCCCATCAAGAACATGCCAAACTTTGTCAAAATACATTCTTGATGCATTCTACAATAGAGCCAGAACAGAAAACTACAATTTCTGCAAAAGTATATACTCTTTCTAGCTTTTTGATAAATACATAGATTAAATACCTTACAAGGGGAAAAATCATACTGGTTTAACCTCTGTCGCAAGACACTTTGGGGCTCAGAAACTCATCTCATGCACAGCAGATGGCCCCTTCTTGTACACGTAAAAGATGTTCATAACCTGTTCTTATATGTATCCGCACATGAAAAAAGAACATGGGCATGGTCAGAGATGACGGTGGTTTACAGTACCAACAGATGCTTGTGACTCCTGCCTATGCAGTAATCAACAAGCTTAAGGGTTTCAAGAACATTGCATTTACAGAGTGGCTTTTCTTATTTTAACATGCCTAGCAGTAAACAAAGTGACTTTCATTGATGGATAAATCATATCTATTTGTAGGAAGAAGTCCACAGGACTCCTGTCAATCACTAGCAGTACAGAAACATTCATAGGCAAATCATGGCTAAGCTAATTTTGGCTCTTTCAGAGCCAAATTATGGTGTTCTGTGCCAAACCTTATTATAAATTAATTGCAGTCCTATGCAGTCAGGAATTCGAAAAGCAATACAGAAAGGTGTTGCTGCACCTGGACACCATTCAGAATTATGCTATTCAGTTTTTCATCTTAAATAGAGAAAACAAAGCACATCAGGCATAATGCCATTAAAATAGATATCCAAGCCATTCAAGAGATTATTGCAGAGTGTTTTGATGAATTAAGCATTAAAAGTCTTCTTTTGTAACTCAGCTGCTTTAGAAATAAAGACTGAAGGATAGTCTGTGGTTCAATTCCTGACTGGCCTCCCAAGACCTAAAAGCAGATTGGCATAGTTACATAACTTTAAGCTAATTACTGTAACTCTGCATTCTGTATGTGAAAAACAGTAATGGCAGTCCTATTTAGACTAAGCTCTTTCTTTTGACATACTTTTATTGGAAGCTGCTAACATGGAAAGCTAGTTTGTGTCTTCAGCAAAATTGTTTTTAATCCTTTCACCTACTTCTCCATATGCATATATAGCAAGACTCACAGCCGCTTTCTTCCTTTACTGTTCTCCAGAACATGAAGCCATCATGGTTAAGACTTTCTGATGAGCATCTATTAGCCCTTCATATAGAACAGATGTCTGGTGCTCCCTTGTATCATGTATCATGAGCCCAGATGGATTTTTTTCATTATTTATGCTTTTCTTCTGTAACCTGTCCAACAGGAGCTCATGTAAGCCTCAGTCCATTTTTCTCGCAGTTCAAACAGCTAGGTGTCTACTGATTCATCATCACTTTGACAGCAATGGGATGTAGTCAATTGTTTGAAACACTGAACACACCTGAGAGGTCCATTTACTGTCAATAACCAATATAGAATTGGCCAAATGCATGGAAAAGGAACAAGTAATCTGCTACCAGATCTTCACTCCATCACCTTGGACGCTCAGTTCAGCGAGAAGTTACCAGCTAGTGTGGTGGGATGTTAAAATCAAAGGGTAGTGGAAAAATCCTTGCTAGCTTGCTGGAAGTATCTAACACGGAAGCTTGTTTCCATTATAGTATACAAACCTAGATGTGGTGTGCACATGGCCTTTTCCTCAAGGCTACCCTCCATTCTGATTAATTTCTTAACAGCATAATAAAGAAGCCATTAACCACACAGACATTCTAGGCTAAAAAAAAAAAAATCTGGAAAAAAAAAAAGTGAGGCAAGCTTGCAATGATTCCAATAATTTACCTCTTTTTCACCCCAACCTGTATACCCACCTCCTCAAATAAAAAAAAAATAATTGAATGCAAGCCCTCAACCATAGAGCAATACACCAAGCCCTGTTCTGGATGCAACATGCCTGCTAGTATGTATCTCCATGTTCTTAAGTGTGGCTCACACACCAGTCCTCTATAACTGCTTGGTACTTCTTTCGACAGGAGGAAGCAAAGTTGACCTATTTTTGACAATTTTTAATGAGATGAGGCTAAAAATGTTATGAGGAAGTCTTGCTGAAAAGGATTGCTCTAAGTAGACATAACGGTTTTAGCAATTGTTCCTCCAGTGGCAAAGGGGTTTGACCGCTGCAGGTTGAAACCTGTTTAAGAGATCAGGCAGAAGAGTAGGTATCAAACTCATCTGAGTTAAATTCTTTGCCCAGACTTAAATTTCTTATTATTGCTACAAATGGGAACAGGGAGCAAATCACAATTGTCCCCATAATATAAAAGTCCAGAGAAAGATTTTAACTAGGTAGAATATAGTACTCTGGTCACAAGCACAAGCTCTTCTTTCTAGTTGATTTTGGACCTACTGGAGTACTCTTTCCAGTTGTCTAAAGAGAACAACTAGCCAGCTTATCCTAGAAATCCTCCCCTCCAATCAAAAAGTCTATGTAGAAAAAAGCAGATTCTGAACAAAGAGTAAAAATAAAAATAAAACTTACAGAATGAAGCCTCCCATGTGTCCTGTAACTGATCCAATATATTGAACATCATCTGGCAGCTGGCCACTCTGCTGTGCACACTGGTAAATGACACTATTTATTACCAGAATCCATACTGCTTCAAGCACTGCTGTCATGTGATGTAGTTTCACACTAACTTCTACAACTATCTCTTAAATTAACAGGAAGTCTTTTACTTCATAAAAGTTCTTGGCCACCTGGTCTAAAAGCAACTCTGGTCTAATTACTCCTTACATGCTTAGGTCTCAATCAAAACTGGTAAGTTTGTCTTAATAACATCTAAACATAAGCCTAGGAAAACTCTGAAGCGTGCAAACTCCTCTACAGAAATAGTCTTCTGCTCTTTATACTTAGTGACTAATTCTATCATTAACTCGACAGCCTAAGAAATGTATTATTAGCCTCCTGAAATGTCAAACTTACTATTAAAGCTAAAATTGAGGTCAGTTGGTTTTCCTGTGCTTGACTTTTGACAAACTGATCGTAATAATTTTCTTGACTTTACTGGAGTAACACAGCAAAAATAGCTTTTTTTATTTTGCCACAAATACATTAATCTCCAGACAAGCTCTTCTGATAAAAACACCATTGCAAGAGCCATAAAAAATATAGACAAAAAGAAAAGCAAGTTTAAGGATGTTAATGGTGAATAAATTGGCTTATTCTGACTTAAAGAAGGAGAAAGAAAAATCAGGAACAACCAGGACCAAACTGAAGTATTTGGCAGCTTTATTTAGAAAAGATACTATTAAGCCACTTAAAGGTTAACTGATATGCATGAGTTATCATATACTCCTTGCCTTCAAGGTTATAGACTGTTTAGCAGAACTCTGCGAAACGCCAGTTATCTGAAGGGAGCTAGAAATCATCTCTGTTTATGACAGACCTCTGAGCAGATGGTAAGTAAATCAAGGTCCTGATGTGAAATGTTAAAGCTTTTATGCTGGAAGACACTGTTAAAGCATTTTCCAGGTTAAATCAGATTCTGTAAAACACCAGTAGGCAGGTGTGAAGTCTTCC
Organism: Gorsachius goisagi; assembly: GCA_018403395.1. Classification (NCBI taxonomy): domain Eukaryota; kingdom Metazoa; phylum Chordata; class Aves; order Pelecaniformes; family Ardeidae; genus Gorsachius; species Gorsachius goisagi. The sequence goes on from BOSO01019485.1 coordinate 12,041, forward strand.
GCTGAGGAACTCTACAAGTTTGGCAGATTGGTTTTTGTTTGGGGTTTTTTTAAAGTTACACTAACAGATTATTTAGAATTTCTTTTTCCCTTTTGAGTAGACATTGCAGCAGTTCTATCAAAAGGGCAGGGTGAGCAGGGGAAGGGAGGACCATTTGTTTATTTGCCATTAAAATAATTTCTGATCTTGTTTAATTAGGCACCAGTAGCATATAAGAAAGGCAGCATCCATAAACACCAGTGAAAATATAGTTGGACAGCATTAGATTTTTTCTAAAATTTCTATTTAGATATGCCCAGGCAAATCTGAGAGTCTGAAAGCCTTTCCAAACAACATTTTAGCACCGAAAAAATTTGGAAAGGATCTAGTACAATCAGAAACAAAGTAAACACCTACCTGCATGGGAAGCCTAAGAAAAGATCTGTAAATAATTTTGTGTGACTACAGATGGGGTGAACCAATCTCAGTGAAGCAGAGGAAGCAATAATGCTCCTTTAACTTTCGATGCTTCAGATCAGCGTAACTGCCAAAGTTAAACCCAAAGCACCAAAATCTAGTGTCTTCACAGGAAGGAACAACATTTATTGGTTTGATAATCTGGAATGCTAAAATTTATAAATGGTTAACCTCAATTAATCAAATAGAGATTATGACTTGGATGACTTTGCTAATTGTTCTGTCACATTCCATGGCTGTTACAAGCTATTCATGTTGTAGAATATTGCCTTGAAAATCATGTTGAATTGATCTATCATGTTGAACACCCGATTCAAGTTTACAGAGCTATGTACCCAGCTAAATTCATCCAAAACCCTTTCAATAGCAGCCATGACATTCAGTTTCTCCAAATCCTAAAGTTCCCATGGGAGTATTAAAGGGAAGGGCTCAGGGAAACAAACCAAAAAAAAGAGAGTCAAGAATCATTCATCGAACCTGTCCAGAGGACTTTGATTTAATCAATTACAGAAAGTCACAAGCTACTGGAAGACAATGCTTCCATTGGAAAAAACAAAAGTACATGTTATGTTTCTTAAAAATTTTCTTTAGATCCTCATACTAAACTTGCAGTGTAATTATTTATTTACCAGCTATAGAAAAAGCCCTTTCATACTTTTTTAGTGGTCTGAAAAGCTTCATGTGAATAGGGACTGCACTATTGCTTCTTTCTTATGTAGTGGTAAGCACTGGTCTAGCCACATATTTTAAATTTCCATCCTGCCAATAGCAGGCATTTACCTTCTTCTCCCAACCCCCATCTTGCACATGAAGATCCATAATCCCTGTGCTAATGATTCCATTGTCCTTTAACTTCTGGAGTCATTTCCAGCTTGTGCTCCAAGGAATGGGGGGAGGGAGAAAGAAAAGTACATTTTTGACAAAGACCCTAAGTGATGTATACAGCTACAGGGGGGAGAGATTTTCCCCCCCAAACCTTTAGTCTTTTCATTCACTTTCCAAATGCATTGAGATTAATAATGCCTCTGGGCCACTGTATGCAAACCTCCACTGTGCACACAGAGAAAAGATTATAATTGAATACCCTATTATGATGGGTAAGGAAAGAGAAAAGCAGACAGACAGGGCTCAAAGGCTGAATTGGCCTGGTTTGGCTTTCAGCCCACAGCACCTACAATTATCCTGCAATGATTTTTATTTATCTATTAAGTGTTCCCACTAGGCAGAGAGAATCTAGTATTAATTTAGTGCTCATGGTTAGACAGAGCTTTAAATTGAAAAAAGTTATTCAAATGGATAATTAAATGTGGCTGGAGCCCTAATATCCTGCTTTGAATGAAAATAATACAAACCATAGCCCTCTGCAAATGTTTTACAGTCTCATAATTTATGCAAGAATTCTGCTAAATTACATTTTTACAGAACAGCCTTACCAGTGTGGCAGTAGTGGACTTTTATGTAGATAAGCAGCTAGCTGTTGCCGAGCATTCCAGAGCCTCACAGCAAAATAAGAAGAGGTAAAGACAGGAGCAGAAGAGAAAGAGCAGCTGACTGAAACAGCTCTGATACATATGAAGGAAAGGATGAAACCTGAAAACCGGGATGGCACTTCCATAGCTATTCATTTACGGCATCTCAATTAATTCATCTAGTTTGTTTCTAAATATTTCATCTATCTATTGCAAAACATCCTCTTCCAGATTAGTACAGGGTATTGCTAGGAGTTACTTTCTGCTAGATGAAAACCTTACTGTTACCAGCACCTGACTAATGACTCTAAGCAGCACAGGTAATAGGAGTTAGAGAATGAAACACCAAATCAAATTCTCATCTTTAGACTGTTGTAAGTTCAGGTGAGCTTCACAAAAGTACCTGCTTGAATTAAGCTGGTGCTCTCTTCAAATGTTTGAAGCTGCACTTCATTAGAGAAAATTGTAGCATAAAGAAAATAGTTGCTGCCTTAGCTGTAAGTCATTTCACAAAAGCTTTCCAGAAAAATATGACTATAAGACTTCATATGAAAAAAGTATGTGAACAAATTCAGAGAGGTAGCATAATTCTGAGTGTACAATCAAGAATGTACAAGTGATGATAACAACAATTCAAAACTGTTGCTCTCACACACGGAGACATTTCTCAAATCATCTGCAGTCTGAAGTTTAAAATATATTCCATAAACCTAAGGATCAAGCTTAACTTCCATGGAACACTAATGCTGCATTCCAGAAAATAATCTAAATTGATTATCTTAACCGTAGTGTTACTGCTTTTTTGAAAAGAAACTAACCGCCACAATTGCTCCATTACTCACCACAGTGCATAAAATGTGTACAGCTTTGGAAAGCAAATAACAGAAAAATATGGATTAAACTGATAAAAATGATAATTCCAGACATGATTAGATTCACTGTGTTGTGTAGCCTGCACAGCAGGTGGGGGATCCTTCAGAAGAATTAGGGAAAGGTTTAGAGAAAGCAGATTATTGGGGAAAGGATTAAATGTGCTCTAAAAGCAGGACAAAACATATTTTTAAAATGACAATTCTAACAGCAGTGTTTAGGGATGCTCTGGAAAAGTACACATACTCCATTTAAATACCAGATGCACAAATGTCTCCTACTTACAATTATGCAGTGCATTGTATGACTTCAAATCATAATGTCAAATGCTTATTCAGCTTAAGTGGTGCTAGTGACAAATATTAATCAAAATATAGCCAATAGTTTCTAGCACACAGTAGTCAAGCTCTATTTTCCCCTTCTTTGCATGCAACTTTTACAAAACTGATCCTATGAAGGCCTACAAATCGGTTTAGTTTTATATCCAGAAATATATTACAGTTGAAAATGAAACACAGTAACAGCAATTTCTAGAGACCTGAATAACACATGTTGATGCCACCGCCCTCTCTCCAGTGTTGAAGCCTTTCTATCTTCTCATAGAAGATGCTCTGCATTTAACTAGGTAAGAACTAAAATCATAGTGGAAAGGAACCACTTCTATAGCCTAATAGGAGAAAAGCTGTTTAGCTGCTGAGTATCGGTTGCAGTTGCATCTGGTGGCACAAAATAGGGCAACTACGGCAAGACCTAATGTATCTTACAAAAGCATTAGCAGAAGCAAAGCAAATATTTTAGATTGTTATTATCCAAAATTTCATACTCCTTTATGTAACAAAAAGTAATAGTGGTATACTTTAACATCCAAAAAGCATGAGTTACACTGCCTCCGGTGTTCATGGGAATTTTAATGGATCCCTCCTTGCTTTTTTAAATTTAAGGGGTTTTCTTAACTATTTGTATTGGTTTTGTGTGGCAAGGTCTTGGTAGTGGGGGGGCTACAGGGGTGGCTTCTGTGAGAAGCTGCTAGAAGTTTTCCCTGTGTCTGCTGCTGGCCAAGGCCAAGCCAATCAGCAGTAGTGGAAGTG
>BOSO01019485.1:16615-41998 GCA_018403395.1 Gorsachius goisagi
GCCCCTGGAGTTTCAGCCAGGGTCAAACCACCACACTCTTCAAAACTCTTTTGTAACTGTTTTCCAGCTTTGCAGCCACCATTACTATATGTTTACAGATTACTCCTTAACTATTTAATGCAATCACAAATAGAAGGCTCACAACAAAAGTCAAATTGAGTTTGCCACACTGGGAAACAGATTTATATTTCCAAAGTTATTACAGAAACACCCACAGAGCTTTCTAACATCATTTCACAAAGAACATTCGCTTTTCAACAGAACAGTCTAGCAAATGTCTATCACCCAAGGCTAATTAATCAGAAAATGCAAAAAAGGCAGCTTGAGGTAGAGGTATTGTATCTGGTTACTTCTTCAGTGAACCGTTGGCAAGAGCTTTTGCGGCAAGCCCGCTGGGCTGGCCTGAGCAAAGCAGCTAGCAGTACGCTAGCAGAAGCCAAAGACTTCTGGCTTTTCCCACACTTAAACCCAAGCACTGTTAGAGTCAGCCAAGTCTCACTCAAGTCTTGGCATGCCAGCCTCTCTATCTTGTTGTCTTGTGGTGGATGAACCACATTTAATCTGCTTACTTCCTACCAATTTGAAGTATATACTGCTTAGCATCACTTTTGCTGTGTCCATGATGCTTCTCAAAGCTGTCCCTGGCTTTTAATTCTACAAATGTGACAACACTGAGAAATCTGAAGTCTTATAAAATGAAATCCATAGCACTAAGATTTCCGTATCGCTCCCAAAGTGACCACATGGTCTGCAGCCTTTCTCCTCTTTTCATTCACCCTGATCTCTTTTGTTCTCTTGTATCCATTTGTAATGTTATGTCTGCCTACACTGTAATCTCCTCCAGGCAAACATGTCTTCTCTATGTTCTGCAAAGTGCTTTTTCAGGCAATGAAGCAGAAATTATGTCTCTCAGTTTCCCCATTTGCAGAAGCAGCATACTAACACTGTACTCACCTACCTCACAAGACAGCTGGCAAGTTAAATTTGTTGATTGTGAGGCATGTGGAGATCCTCTTACGGAAAGCTCTACAGAAGTGTGAAGTATTGTCATAGGTCAAAAGTGAGGCTTACAACTTGAGTTAGTTTCCCATTCTGAGGACCAACTAGTGTCTTTCCATAATTAAAGAGGGATTTAACTACAGAGTAAAAGCATTGTTTATATAGCTTGGGCATATTAGTTTGGAAGCAAGTAAGGGGATCATATGGAGAAGAATGAAAATAAAGTGTCTCCTCTTTTCCTTCATTTAACATTAGGGCATGGGGAAAAGTGCCTTATAGGATGTCATTAAACTCAAACCAAGTTTCTTACCTCACAATGTTTCAAAAAAGAAATCAAGAATTTTCTAGCTTCTGCCTACAATAAAACTCATCTAACACCATATAACATTAGACATACAGAAAGGAATGTTATTGTTACAGTCCAAAAGATTTCAACCAGGCACTCTGATTTTGTATTTTATTTTTTCATAATGAAATTTGAAAGTGGTTAACATGCTATTTCCTTAAATTTTTCCTAAGTGCTAAAAGTGTTTGGAATAGATCCAGCCTCACTCTAAGCTCCTTATATTCAGCCCTCCCTTATGGTGACTATTGTAGGACCAAACATCAATTTATAGGGGTTGTCCCCCTCAACTTGTATTTTTATTTTATTACTGGCAAATATTCTAAAATTCTAAAGAAGTTCTCTTCAGTCTTAAATAACAGGTATCCTCCACACTCCTAATTGCAAAGGACATTAGAATCAGTAGTACTGCCAAAACACTTCTAGTAAATTGTGCTACTCAATCCTCTGCTAATCCCAAAGCTGTAGTACACTCTATGACACCCCCAAAATAAAATAAAGCATACCTAACATGCACTCTCCACTGCTACACAGAGATGCAGGAGGGGGAATACATCCTCCTCTTTCCCTTCATTTCTCCATTCAAATAGGCAGCAAAAGCAAAGCTTTTGTACTAGGCACTATGGTATGACATACACATGAAACAAATAAGGGTAACTCCAGGGCAGAAGGAATGAGGAGAAAAAGTGCATGCGACAGTGAATTTGCTAGGCTTTGTACCATTAAACTACAGTGTGAACAAGCTGTCATTCTCCCCCACCCAGTGGGTAATGGAATCGTTTTTAGCATTTGCAATAGTTAGAACTACACGCTGCTGAAAATCAAAAGCAGAAAATGTACACTATATAAAAGGATATTTATAAACTGTTCTTACATCTCCTAGTTTCCAGTTTCCAGTTTCCATACCCTGCTCTTTTGTATCTTGCTTGTAACTGTACTCACCATATACAAGTCCTCAGCATTCCAGGAGAAATCTGCTCACAGAAAGCGGGACATGTTGGTCCACAGTGAAAACTTCCATATTTAACAAGACTCTAGCCACAGATAAAATCCTCTCTTGCACTTGCATAGTTGACTTCAGGTAGGATTTACCCTGCAGCAGGGAGAAAACCTGTAAATACAGTTTATAGGAATGCAAGTAACTTAAGAGATCTGTAAATAATACCACTCATTTGATGTCATTCATGTCGACACTCCAGGTGACAGTTGTTGTCACCACCAGGAATGCACACATCTCTCTCTTTGTTAGACTTTGCCATTTTCCTGGGACAACAGCAATATTGTCGTGAGGCTATTAAACAGGACCTCACAAAAACCACAGAAGAGCCACAATCAAATATGAAAAGCTATGTAATTCTGAGTGGCATCAAGAAGCCTCTCAGTGTCTACAGTTACATAAATTAAAATATTCATAAAAGAGCAGAAGTACTTTGCAAGGTGACGATGGACTTGGACATCACAGAAGTAATCGAGCTGCCATTTAAGAGTCAAAATACCAGAAGGGAAGCATGTTAAGTGGAGGGAGAAACAAACTAGTCCTGTCAGGGACTTGAAGGGCTCCTAGGCTGAGCAGTTCCGTCAGCCTAGGAGCAGATAAACCCGGCACCGCCAAGGGTTCAGCGGCTCTTGCCTGGCGGCAGGTGAGAGGAAGGGCAGGCCCAGCACCTCTCCTCACAGGCGGGACCGGCCAAGCCCGGGCCCGCCCGCCCCGGGGCCGTGGCGCCTGCCCCTGGAAAAACCCAAGTTGTTCGCACTTGACACTGGCTGTCCCCAGTGAGGCTCGGTGACTGAAACCATTTACCAGACGATTTACGAATCGAGCCGCCAGCCCGCGCGGGACTAAAGGCTCGCCTGACCGGGCGGGTCCCCGCTCTGCGCGCGGAGGCGGGACGCGGTCGGGCACGAGATAGCGCTGCCGGCTGCCGCCGAGGCCGGGTATGCCGGGCCCCGGGGGCCTCCCCGCGGCCGCCGGTCCCTCGGCCTCACCGGCAGCTGTCCCGAGCACCCGGGAGGGCGCAGGGCAGCCCGAGCACCCTCGGGGAGGGCTCCCGCCGGGGACGGGCCGGCGCGAGGGCTACGAGGAGCCGTGCGGGGCTGTTTCAGAGGGCTATAAATCCAGTATTTAGTTTCCTGATACGTTTCTTTTAGAGTTTTTAAGAAATACCGAGTTTAGCTGGCACCTCATCTTCGTTTTTGTTGGCAAAGTGTTTTGTAATTAATTACCAGTTACTTGGGAAAGTAAGTCAAATTCAGCACTTCGCACATCTCCACATAAGCGGGCTGCATGCAGGCGTGATCTGGTACAGGGTGGTCTGCTGCAGCCTGGCTTTGCTTTACTTAGAAGGGTTGGCGTCTTGGCCTGCCAAGTCCATGTCCTTCTGCACCCGCTCCCAAGGACAGTGCCGTCCTGCAGCAATCGCAGGGGATTTCCGAAGCCACCTCTTGTGGACGAGGAGGAATGGTCTGAAGTTGCGCCAGGGCAGGTTTAGGCTGGACATTAGGAAAAACTTCTTCACCGAAAGGGTTGTCAGACCCTGGAATGGGCTGCCCAGGGAGGTGGTTGACTCCCCATTCCTGGAGGTATTTAAAAGAAGGATAGATGAGGTGCTTAGGCACATGGTTTAGTGGTGGGATGGCAGGATTAGGTTAACGGTTGGACTCTATGATCTTAAAGGTCTTTTCCAACCAAAGTGATTCTATTATTCTACACCGACCTATAATCACAGGTTTTATCACAGCTTGATAAAAGGCAGCAGAATGAGGCTGAAAGGTATTTCCTGCATGTTCTAGATGGAGAGGGGGGATAATGCCCACAGTTTCTAAAGTAAGAGCAATGTACAATACCCACCCGTCTCAATAATACATCGACACATTACCAAGTATTTCTGTATATTTCGTTCAGCACAGTGATTTCCATTAAGACCCAGTTTTTAGAGAAAAGATAACTGCATTTGAACTTGCTGACAAAATAGGCACATAAACAACTATAGTAAGATTATTTTTAACTTTTCTTCCTTTGAGAAGGATACAGAGGTCTTAATGCTCAAGAAACAGTCTGAATACTCAGACTTCTCCATGTCAGCTACAGTGACCAAGTCAGTTGTCAGTACCCAGCCTGAGAACGCAGACATATTCTGTCATGGCATCCATACAAAAGCTACAGAAGGCTAACTCTCCCTTCTTCAGTTTCAAGAGTTTTCTTCCACTCTGTCTTCTGACATACTTTAGAACTTGGTGAAGACTCTGCTCCCCATCGTATTTCCCCAGAAGACTGTGCAATGTTAAGAGTTCAGACATGCCTCTTTGCTTCATTGTATAATTGAGTTGCTTCATATTCCAAGAAGCTTTTGTGATAATTTTAGAGCTGTCTTGAAGATGACCATGCAACTAGTCGCCACTGCAATACTATGAAACATCTGGGAGCAGGATTATTTCTGTCACGTGCTGCCAAAATAATATTTTGCTTATGTAATTAAAATTTTAGGGATTTTCCCAAATCCACATAATGTTCTTGAGTGATTAATTTTGCATTATGACATTTAAATTACATTACACGTGTAAAAGACCGTCTTGTGAGCCAACTCCTGTTGGTTACTGAAAAGCTTAACTCCACCTAAAGCTAAGATTAATGCATGCTCCTGAAACAGACTTTAGTTACAGTACTAGATTTTCTTCAGCTAAGTGCCTTTTCCCATCACATCCACAAGTGTCTTCAGTGATCACCTGGCAGTAATTATTGATGCCTTCCCAACTCCCTAGATAGGGACTGATTCCCTGTTTTCTATATGTGCTATTTTTGAATGCTCTGAAGTTCAGCTCCTTAGTAGAACTGACCACAGCAAAATGCTGAACATCATGCAGTAAAGGAATCTACTACAAGTCCTAAACTCTTTTCAAAGACAAATGCTTGCTGAAAAAACAAGCCAGCTTCTAAACACTTTGCCCATATACCCAAGCCACTGCAGTACACAGATAAAGCAGCTCTGTGTTGTTAATTGCAATGCTTATTTTTCACTCTTGCAGCAAAAATAAGCTCTCCTGCTAAAAGGAAAACTTAGCTGTGTTGTTTTTAGGTGTGATAGCAGGCAGACCAATAGGCCAGTGCTCCTTCTTTGCTACAACCCCAGAAGAGAGAATGAAAGAATGTTATCCTTAATTCTTGTAGTTAGAGGTAATCAAGAAAATGCTAATTGTAGGAGAACCCATTCAACACAACTTTTCTGGTTTTTTTTGAAAGTCAAAACAATAGTAATACATACTGTGAATTATCCAGGCATTTCAGCTGAATTGAAGTTGAAACTATATTGTTTGCTCCTTCACAGTTGAAGGCAGAAACCTGCTTATACCCAGCTTCCAAATTATTTCCCACACTACTCCCAAAACTGATAGTTCCCAAATAGCCTTTACTCAGCTGCCAGAACTTCTCACTTCCCTGTGACAAACTCTACTGTGCATCTATATACATTAACACAAATCTGTCACATCATAAACAAGAAAGTGAGGACAGTGTAAAATAAACTCAGTTTACTATCCAAATATCTGACAGAGGACATATCATAACCACGTAAGTAAATTTCAGACTTCGTGAAAACTCGTGTTGATTATGTTAGGAGAAGTGGCAGCAGATTACTAAATCAGGACCAAACCCTAAGTTTGTCAGTACCTTACCTCACTCACCAAGCCGAAGCTGTACCATGCCATAGACCACATGTGCTTACTCTTTCTTAAAATGGGTTCGTATGGTTTAGGCTTTTGTCACTGAGGCAGACTATCTTGAATAATTGTGTTGGAAAGTAACTGGCAATTATCTCAAGGAAACAAGGCTTCAAAGGCTGCTTACTCACTCAGATCCCCACGCTGCAGAGCTGTAAGCTGTGTTAGTGCTGCCAGCCTTGGAGCTGTCCCACTCCCACCACCCGAGGTGAGCCGCCGTCTCTGGGTGGATTACAAACCCAAAGGCTGCTGTTCCACACCACTGCAAGGACGTGCTCTTCAGCCCAGACTTTACTTGCTTAACCTTTCTCACATATAGCCTAAGATCTTTCTTGCTTTCTACCTTCTTGGTAAGAATAAAATCAACAGCTTCACTGACCAGGAGAAAAATCAGCAGACTGATAACTGCACAGGTAAATCAATAACCAAAACCTCTCTCATTTCCCACTTATATATTGCAGTAATTATTTGATTTGTTCTGTTTGAGCAAATTAAAGCAATTGCCCAGAAGCATCCATCAGACCCTTATAAATGCCAGTCATGCCTATTCACAACCCCAGAAGGGAGCATGGTCCTGGCTGATCGCTGACAAGGCTGATGGTCAAAGTTAATTGACTTCCATGAAGCAAGCAGAATTCAAGGTTCATTATTAAATCCTGTTGACAAGCCTTAAAACTCAATCGTATTTTTCTTTCAAGTCAGATTGTCTCTCGACAGGAATATGTTTTCCCCAAAAATACAGACATTCATGTCTGTACCTGACTCTTCATTCAACACGACATCTTTTGTAGTCAGTCCCCGATAGCCTTACTTCTTTGTTTTAAGATCTGTTTAAAGAGCACAACAATAATTTCCTGAAGAAATTATTAAATGAGATCATAACATTCACACACCAACTAGAATTTCTCTTCTCACATTCACCTCCTATTATAGCCCAAAATATATCACACTGTTGTTCCTTATGTATTACCTTCTGCTCCCACGTATTTTATGCTCCATACTTGGTTTTAATACCCTATGCACATATTGTTCACAAAATGGAGTAGTTTATTTTTTTAAAATGCCAAAAGCATGCAGCTTTAAATTACCAAAGCTGTTATGAAGGTCATATTTGCTTTTGTTTCCTTAAAAGTTAACATATATGTTTAGGCATTTTTTTCTTCCTGATCATTCACATTTGACATGGGAAGTATATGACCTTTTAACTCATATTAATAGTTTATGCTACACATGTACATTCTCCATCTTCCTCTTCTCCTACTTTACCTGAATTGAATAAACTTTGCCATCTACTCATAGGCCTTTAAAAGGCTCCAGACCTCACATGCAATATACTGTGTTCTTTCATGAATTATTCAGTGCCAGTGCTCTTCCATCATCCATCTCTGGCTGGCTCTATTTCTTCCATTCTATTGAGGTCTTGACTTATGAGCAGAATCTCCTGTTATTCTTTCTCGATTGTCACACTTTATTACAATTAATATTAATTATGTGGGTTCTTGTCCAATATGTAGCTTTCTGGGCATAAAAGATTGTCATGTTGTAATGTGCAGGGTTTTTTCTTTGCAAACTTTTATGTAATAAAGCATTCTCCTGTCAGGAGCTGTCAGCACCACATAGATCTACTTGATAATAACTGTATAGCGATAGAATCAGCTAAAGAAGTTGTGTGCAAGCCAACGTGAATTCCCATAGAGAAGCCAAACTTGTAGCTTATCCATGATTTCCTATGGCTGACACGGAGTTATACAATGTGTTGCAAACAGCCTGCTTGATGAAATGAATAACCTGTTACAGCCTTGAAAGAAATGCTGGCCTAGGATGTTAAAGTTCTATTGGAGGCTTAGGTATAATAAGTAGATTCTGACAAATACTGTTCACAGAAATGTTTGCAGAATGAGAGTGTTCCATGAATATTAATGAATACACATTCTCAAGAGCATTTGCAATCCACACAGTATGCGTAGGAGTCTTTGACCCTTCAAGTGCCTTGTCCATGTCAGAAGCAAAACTTGGACTGAAAAGAATAAAGAAAAAACTGGTCTAAAATCAGTTGATCAATGTGCAGTAATGACAGATACAAAAAAACCACCACATACTGTACTGGAAGGAGAAGGTTGCCAGGACAGGAAGTTAAGATGACACAGAATGATGGTGTGTGATGGTATGAAGCAGGGAACATTAAAACTCAAAACCACATCATGTTGCATGGGAGGCATTAGGAGAAGGGAGGGTACCAACAAAGAGGGACCTAAAGATGAAGATACAACTTGGCATGCAGGTGTGAATTAGAAACAAAGAGTGATTAAAATAATTCAAGCTGGACACATGGTGAGTATAACTAGGGAAGAACAAGCACTGCTGCCCTGTCTGCTAAGTACAGAGCAATCCTTTCCCCTCAGGTATGTATGAGAAATCAGAGAGCATCACAGCCCACCAATGTCTATTAGCATGGTGCTGACAAGCAGCCAAGAAAAATAAAATTAAATGAGTTCTTCTCAAACTATTTCTACCTGCTAGAATGAAACATTCATTCCTTGCTGCAGTAGTATTTGCAGTAAAAGGAGTAACACAGCTAGAGAGCACTAGTCCAAAAGCACACTACTGAGCACATGTAGTTATCAGGAAAAATGGAGATCAAGTATAGATGTTCTGGGTTTTACCAGCTAAGCTAAACATGCAATACCCTAAGGGGAAAAAGTAGAGCCGAGCACATGATCTTGACAGTCTGTTGCAGTTGTCATCCTGCCAGCCAGAGGAGCCACCGGATACACAGCAACAATTTCACTTTCCAGCATAACTAACACGGCAGTCTGCAGAATATCAGTGTTCTGTGTCCCACAGTTACCCTACCAAGTGTTTGTACCAGTAGCACCTTCTCTGCTCGAAGGTCAGCATATGTTGGTTTTGCTGATTTGGAATTGTCTATACTTCTGATTAAATTTTTCCTGTTGTTAATAACATCTTTAAACTGTGTGCTGCTGTTTGTGCCTTCAGAGGCATAAATATTTTGAGAACAGGTGAAAAAAGTATCTAATATAGACAGAAAAGTATTAGAGGGTACAGAAAGAGAAAACAAATCAAGTCCTGGACCATAATGTTAGATTCAACTCGGCTGCCAATAGCTACTTTGTAAGATCAGCCAAGACCAGCATTTTTCCCTAATGGCATTAGAAAAATACTGGGTTTGTGACTGAATGTGCTATGCATACAGTCCCATTTGGGTAATAGAACTGTTCCTCTTTGTTACGTCTGTCCTTAACTTAAAAAATTCCTCAAAACAATTTCATACAGAGGGGCTGGCAATGTTCGCCACTGAAATATTCTTATAATTTTTGTTCACAATGTGCGATTACAAGCAATAAAGAGAAAGCACGAACAAACTCATTAATGGCTTTTTTCACATCAAATAACCCTTTTCTAGACATGATACATGCCCTAGAAGTCCTGCAAGATCTAATGTGTTTCATGATAGTAAAGAGCAAAGTAAAATGTGTTCCTTTAAATTTGTGCTGACCAGACAGCTTATTTCTATCACAAAACTAAAATAGCAAAATGTTTTAAAATTTATTCCAAGGCCAATTTGCTAATACATAAAAATATTTCACTAACTTTGGCATATAATCACACCTGCACCTTGACAACATATGGCCTCAAGAGTCAGGTTTCTCAACTGGTTACAGTAAAGTGACCATAAGTATGAGTTTGAAAAACTCTTCTCTTCTGGAGACATTACACTTCACTTCCAGTAACCCCAGTAATCTCTCAAGGCACGAGCAGGAATAAGAAGAGACTATCCATCACATGAGGAAAATGTTTTCTTCTCTACAAGAGAGAGTTTTATTGTTTGTAATCACACCAGAGCTCCTAACCATGGGGAAGGGAGAAAAGGATCTAAGAGCAGTAAGAAAAGTGATAATTAAAAACAAAGACATTAAAATATATTAGCGTGCCTACGCCATAACATTATGGACACCTATCAGCACATTGATCTATTTATCTGACTGATCAGTCCCCAAAGTTATGTAGTACGTAATTGTTTTGAAAGACTTTTTTTAAATCATTGTTCCAGGGTAACTGGATACCTTTAGAATTTATTTCTTCTGTAATTCACAAAGTATTTTTGTTATAAATACCAGAAATCAGGACTCGGTATGCAAATGACCTACTGCAAAGTAAACTGGGGTGTGAACTTGGAGCACATGGGTCTCTCCGGCATAACTGGAGAAGGCAACCTGTGCAGGCCATCCCCCAGCACGAAGCCTCTTACACCAGGGGTTCTGCAGAGTAAGAGTACATGCTCAGGCAAGTACTGCAGCACAGCTGATGTACTGTAACACATACCCTGCTTTCTCTCTCAATGTTTTATGTGCCCATGTCATTATAGAACCCTGTCACCCAGTGCAATCAGATAAACAGCCTCAACTTCCTTTGGAGGTAGAAATTCATCATCGAAACTATAAGCCTTGCAAAAACTTAAAGGAACATGCACAACTTTTGACATTTCTGGGCTTTTGATCAGTCAAAGCAGTTATCTGCTTTAAATTATTTTTCAGTAGTTACATGAATTTTCCACATAAGAGACATTATGCAACCACTTAATTTTATTTAATCACACAGCAAAAATAATATTGTTAAGCAAAATTGAAAAGAGGTGTGGACTGTGTCCTGATCCAAGACCTCCCTGAACAGACTGGGAATGGAACTGTTTTCCATGGGCGCTGGATGGATACTGTGATTATGTTGATATCATCACAGTAATTAAATACCGCATATCTTTGAAACCCAGTCTGTGGTGTCTTGTCTCTCGAGTCACTTTTGACACTCTTTCCCACTGTGCTGTTTAAATATCTCCCACAAACATGTTAACTTATCCGTTAAAAGATAAATTACCTTACCTATTTGTCAATGCAGGAGAGGAGGCTACTTGCATAAGGCACTTCTGAAATGTTCTCTCCCTCCTTGAATGAGCTATGCCCAACAGAGCTAATATTTCCCTCCAGGTCACTTTATCAACAGCTGCTAGAAAAGGTATTACTTCCCACCTAACCAAAAACTCTGGCAGTACCAGTCAGAAAGCCCCACCTGGCGTTGCCTTTGTGCTCTCAGGTCAAACGACAGGACTGCAGCAAACTGCCACCATGGTTCTCCCTGGAGCACCAAGGACTGTGCTAAGAACCTGACAGGGTAAGGAATAGAATACATGAGCATGAAGGAGACCCAGTACTGGCAAACAGTGCACCAGGAACCCTGAAGCCAGCGATAGAGCAGATGCCCAGCAGCTCAAAGTGACAGGGAGGACTGCCCAGGGCATTTATTTCTCAAGACACACAGAAAGCAGCTGAGGGAGAGGAATTGTGTGTTTCAATGCATCTGATTTAAAAAGAAACACATAAACAGAAAGTGTTTAAAAGGGAAATGAGCACAAAACATGATCTGTCATTTATCACCTTCTTGTATTGATGGTTGGGCATCCACTGACCTTCCCTTGACAGCATTTGCTAGGCAATAAAGAATGAAGCAAATGAAAGCTTTTTTCTTAATAATTTTTTTCCCAGATTGTTATGATAGTGAAAATGATCATGTCTTTTCCCTATGCTGAGCTAATAAATCTTAGTCAGTTACACTGGTATGTGGTCTGTCACTTTGTAGTGGTTCCTGCCCTGAAACAACTAGCTTTCAGGCAACACAGGTAGAACCACATGACAAGTATAGAGAGAATTGCACCAATCTGGTTTACCATTGGTACAAGTCCTTCCTGCTGAACAAGAGCTTCCTCTCCTTGTACAAGAACCTGAGAAAGCAAGGCACTTAAAGCAGGGACCCTTATTAGAGCTTTGTCCAAGTAGTTTTACAGGAGCCTAAGCAGTATAACACAGTTATGTTTTCGTCAGATTAAAGTGTGAGGGGTTTTTTCAGTTCATAGCCTAAATTTGGCACAACTTGCTACTTTATGTCAATAAAATACATCATCTTTTTTGTAGCGATGTTTGCTTAATTTGCAATTTCAGTAGAGACACATGACACTCAGTCAAATGAATCATGCTTTTTTATACTGAATCCAATGGTGAATGGTGAATGTAAAAATCCGTCTTTGATCTTCCTTCTAACAGCCCAGTTATTCCTGGATTTATACATAGTAAGTATTTATGGATTACTTTCTATTAAACAACCTGTTTTACTTTCTGTTCTGTTATTAAAGTAAACCCATTTTAGGCTACATTGAAATAACAGATGGCCCAGTACTCCTCCTGAAACAGGTAGCTGTTCAAGCTCCTGATCCCTCATTTGCTTTATTGTTGCTGAAAGACTACCCCAAACCATCCTCATTAGGACTGGACAAAGATGACTGGGGCACAAAAGCCAAAACAAGCACAAAACTACAAGCCATTCTGCCCCACTAGAAGTATCAGAACAAAAAATAGACAGCTAGCTAACTTGCTCTATTCCACAAATTTCATAGAATCATTTAAGTTGGAAAAGACTTCTAAGATCATCAAGTCAAACCATTAACCACTGCCATCCCACCACTAAACCAAGTCCCTAAGCGCCTCATCTACCCTTCTTTTAAATACCCCCAGTGATGGGGACTTCAATTGAAATCATTTTTCCTAACGTCTAAATTTCGACAATAAAAGTAAATGTATGCCACGCTAGTGTTACAGATCATAGACCTGAGATGGAATATCACAGGTTATGCACAAATGTGGAGAGCAAGGAAGAGAACAAGATACTGCAATGGTTTTTGGCAGCTTTGCACATTTAACATAGTCCTGTAGCTTTCTTGTTTCCTTATTATCGTACAATTGTCCTTTCTAGCCTGCTCTGCAGCCATGAGAGCTTTACAGTTCCGTAGTAGGGCTCTCGCATCCCTATCTAGGGCTGAAAGCCTAACTACTACAGAATTTTTCTAGTCCCTGGCTCCTGTCGTTTTGTTTTCTCTGTTGTGTCACTTGCTCATCACCTCCACTGCTGCCGTTTCTGTGAGTTGAGATAGTGAGGAAAGAGAGAAAAGCTGGAAGACATGGGGAGCTCCAGCTCCTCCATAATTTTATGGGGAAGATTCTTTTCAAGCAGGTTTCCTTCTTTCTTGAAAAATGTGCCTTAGTACCCATTTTCTTCGGCAGATTTCTCAGAATTCATGTGAGCTGTTCTGGAGAGGGCAAGAAAGATTATTGCGTTTCAAACGTGGATTTATGTTATGTTCTGATGAACTGTAAGTGCCATTTGTTCCACAAATAAACACCCACTGATTGTAGATAGCAATAGGGCTCTTTCATACCTGCTATTATGTTGCTACAATTTCTTGCACAAACACAACTTGCTTTTCTCTGCAGTTATTTAATTAAAGAATAATGCATCCTCTAGATAGTAGCATGGAATTAATTCCGTAGACTGTTTACTCACAGAAGATTATTGGACACCATGTTGTAATCTGTGTAATACCTACACTGTGAGATCTACTTTGTTCTGGAACTCAGAAGAAAGGACAAGATGCCTAGGCTGTGATTTAATTAAGTTTCCAATTTATTAACTCACTACATCTGGGAATTGTCAGCAATAGCTTGCACACTGCTGACCCAAGATCCCGTCAGCTGTGGATTGCTGCTGTTTCTCACTCACATTCACTACAGCATGTTCCCTACATATTACATGGACCCTGTCAGAGTCATGTGCTGCAAGCTAGTTCAGTAGGGCGACAAGGATGCTCTTTCCAGATGTGAGAATTTTTTACCATATGTCGCACCCTGAGAGAGCCCTGGGTTACCTCTTTATAAACAAGAGGTCACATGTGAAACCAGCATCTACCGCTGCCAACATAGGTGTACTCCTGACTGCTACAACAGGCAAAATATTACACTATTATCCTAGAAGGAAAAGTGTCTTTGCAGTGCCATAGTTGGGAACTCCATGACAGTGACAGAAAGTCAGGGCAGTGGGATTTACCTTCCCTCCCACACATAGCATAACAACATCCATGCTGTTTCACACACCTCACAGTACCAACACATACATCAAAGAGGAAATTTTGAAAGGGATATCCTTTTCCACAGGCTTAAGCACAGTCCTCTACCTGAGCACTGCAGAAGTCACACTGAGAATGAACTCTCAAGGCTTCATCCCAAAGAGGTTACCATTGCTTTAGATGCACTTACTGCCCAGTAACATCCCAACCACTGCCCAAGCTAACTCAAAGGCCATATAGAAGGTAAGAGCATGTATGTGCATATACATAAATCAGATACAGCATAGGCTTTGTCTGAAACCATTAGAGGTAAATTATGCATGTAGGTGTTCATAGTAAGCGACTTTACTTATTCAGTTCCAGATACCATAAGCAGTGACTTTATACTCCAGTCTTCTGTAATCAAATATATATCAAAAAAGTTTTCTAGAAAAATAAAGCTTAGGACCAGTTATCTTCTAATTGGACTAATGACTATAAATTATTAAAAAATTTCTGCATAACTGCTAAAGCTAAGTAAATCTCCAGTCCAAATGTCATCTTGTTATGTGGAACTTCAAATCAAAAGGAACAAACGATGGTTAGAGGCATGTTATGTTCTGCATAATGTTATTTTGTATCTATTGTTTAGCTTATATACAGATCCATCTTGAATGTAGTTAACTAGTAACTAGAGCTCTGCAAAATTCAGTTTTTTCTGAAGTCCTGCTTATTTGCCATTACTTGAAAATCAACACCTCCTATTGCAATTTCAATTTACAGAATACATTAGCTTTACTTCTTGTGGCTGGTACGAGAGGCTGCCACTTGAAAAATGCACCCATTTTGATAGCCAGAACTGGCTATTTCACAAGATATTAATTTCATTCTTTCTCTAGAAAATTCATGTGCTGCTACAAAAGTGTCCATTTACATAGGTCTATTTGTTAATTAATTTGAAAAGCTTTTTGAATTAGGAGTAGAATTTCATTATGAATACTTTCATAGCATGTGCTAATTTTGTAATTTTGACTAAATATTTCTCTTCGTTTTTTTAAAGTAGTTTTAAGGGCACTAAATATCTACGGAAACAGTATATTGGTTTTGCCTAGATTTACCTAGTTAGTTATCATCCTTGTTTATGGCAGTACTCCTATTCTTGGGATTCCAAATACATTAGTTAACATCAAAATGCAATTCAAATAACTCTTGTATCTGAAAAAAACTGTACTGAAAATATTTTAAGTATAAAATATATTTGTGGTACAAAGAGCCCAACAGGCTCATTCAAATGGACAGTGTTCTCTCACATAAGAGCTGAGTAAAGAAAGCAGTTTACAAAATACTCTTTTCTGCTGGTCTTTGCAGTTCAAGTAGCCAAAGTAGAGGGGAAAAAAGTTATGTAAAGTACTGTTCCTACTCTCATTCCATAGTTATTTCAGATTCAGATTTCTTATTCAGATTTATATAACTATGTTCTATATAACTATGAAATCTGAAAATCTTGCACCTTTGCCCAGGATCTTAGCTTATAAAAAGATTTTTAATGTATCTGGCTTTTTAAACGTGTTTCAATGTGCCAGGTTATGCCAATATAATCAAGAACATAGAAACAGCACCAGAAGCATCTGTTATCTAGTCTGACTGCAAGGCCAATACAGTAGAAACATCTCCCAGTCTTCCCATTGTAAACACCAACAACATAGCAAGTGATCACCAGAAAGAGACCTCCCCATCTAGGTTTGTTTACAAAAAAATTAGTCTGATGCACCCCACACAGTCCCATTAGTTTCCATTCAATATTTTGTATAACTAATAAAACCACCCTTCAGCTTGTCCCTTCCGTTCTGTACAGTGGTTCTGACTTCCTCAGCACTCGCCCATTTAACACAGAATTTCCCCCAAAATTTAATATTCCATGATATACCGAACATCATTCACAATCATATTTTCAGCTGTTACATTAGCACGTTCAAGTGAAGAAGAAGCCAGAAGCTACTAAACCCAGTCAGACCACAGCATCTCTCCCTGTGCTTTCAGACAAACCCAGGACAGAAGAAGGTGGCAGGCAAGCTCTCATTACCGCAACCAGTTTCCTTCCTTTCCTCTTCTCTCCAGAAGTTCCATATGCTGGCTGCTACACTGAGAACAAAATTTGAGACAACAGAGATAAGAAAAAAGATTGGCCAAAACCTACAGGCTAGGGCAAGGTGTTATGCAAGTGCCTTGACAGCCTCCTCATCCTTTAAGCAAAGGCAAGCTGAAGCACACCTGAAGGGGCGAGCAGGTGCCATGTCAGCCCCATACATAGGGGCTGAGAGGCAACTGCCTGAACAGGCTGCCGGGATCAGAACGTCATGTACACACCTGGGGGAGCTGACTCACTACAAGGTTTTTGTGCGGGTTGAATAAAGGAGAGGAAGAAAACAGGAGAACCTCTGTGGCACTGTGAGTTTTGGGGGAGAATTGCGGGATGTGATGTGGGGTCTGGAGGAGGTATTAAGCTGGATAATCTGCTGACAACACTTCCAAGAACACCATGAGAGTTCCAGCGGAAATTATTTTTCCTCACGCTGCAACTACTTGAAGAAAAATGTTTAGAAGACAGAGTTAGTCAACTCGATTCATCCTATGTTCTATAGGCAAAGCTATCCCTTACCCATGATTTTTTGGTTTAGCCTTGCTTGAAATAATGCAGATAGAGCTATTGTGCAGAGACCTCTCTTAACAGCCTGTAAGCTCATGCCAAACCTGTCTTTGCAATCAAAGTCTGAAGTAACAAAACAGGAAGTGAGGTTAACATTTGAGAAAAAAAGGTTGCATAGCTGCAGCCAAGCTTTTTACCATTATTTCCCTTCTCAAGTAACAGCTGGGCTTTCACTGACCAACATCCATCCTGGCTTAAAGACAATCACAGGACAAAAATTAAGGAAATAATCTCCCTGCAGCAGGTTGATGTTGGCAACACACAGCTACTATTGCAAGAATTGTCCTCTGTTTTCCTCCATTTTCACTGCACTTCATCTGCTCTGAGGGTTGAGCGTGTCCAGTCTCTTTTTTAGAAGACACTGGTATCTTGTTCTTGTATGGCTGAATATCAGCCATCAGTAGCACAGAATCTCAAAGCAACTTCAAGTCACTTCAAAGATATGCTTCGTCGGAATAAAGGTAAAAATATTCCTGCGCTACCCAAGCTGACATGGTAAGGAAGTTCTCCCACAATTGCTCTTTCCACCCATCCCAATGTCCATGCTTAATAGAATTAAGGACAACTGACAGATCTAATTAAGTCGTCATGGGCATCTTATCCTCAGGAAGCTGCCACTTACTTTGTATGAGAGTAGTATAGAGAGAACATAATATAAAGTCAGAAAACACATTAGTCCCTGCATGGAGAAACAGTCCCTCAAGAGGGACTAATTGCCTAATTAGAAATCCTGTTATTTTTTACTGCTCCTCAATCATAGTGCAAGAATAAGGCTATTTGAACTTGGATATAAGAACCATGCAGCTTATTTATACATTATATTTCTCAAAATCTAGCCAAAATTATTTTAGGTCATGCTCTTCTGAGATTAGCTGTAAGGGAATCAAAATCGTTTTGTAATTTAAATTCTTCTCTGCAATAACTATTAAATATGCACAGAATTAACTGGCCTCATTAAGGAAGCGTAGTCCAGCTGGGACAGTATGCACATGGGCTCCTACCTCATGCCTTTGGGCCAAGCACAGGACCTGTGCCACCAAGGGAAGGTGGACAGGCTATGGAAGAGGAAGGCTGCAAAGTGCTATTGAGGAGCCATAGCAAGCAGAGACAGAGGTGCTGAAAGCATCACATAGGGATTCTATAGGGAGAAAAATTAAACCTGGATGAACCGGGAAGAATTCAGGAACAAAAGGTACCTGAGAGACAGGAGCTTAATCCTCATTCCTTCTAAAAGCAGTCAAGGTAATAAGGAGGTGCAGAAACCAAATACTTCTGTATTTATCCTCAAGTAAAATTAAACCCATCAATGCAGACACTCTAGCACCTTAGATAGATACCGTCAACAAAGTCTGTTCATAGTTTAATTGAAAATAAGTATTGACTAATGAATATGAACACAAATGTGTCCTGAGTTTGGTTATGAGGCATTCTGGTGTACAGATAAAGCAGTGCAGGATAGTGCTTGACCAGAAAGGAGCAACAGGACCAAGTCTGGCAGCATTTTAGCCTACCTTAAAGTTGTAAGCCATCCTGTACAAGTATTATGACATTTTACCAGATGGCTGCTATCATAAAAGGATTCTTTGGTCCCTGTCACAACTTTTCATCACTGTGTACAAAATACAGCAAATATTTGCATCTTTTAGCATCAGTTACAGAGAATTTGGCATCCTCTCTGGTGTGTACGGTAACATGATTGGGCTGATGAATATTGCTTTATGCCTAAAACCTACCAAGAGTTTTTCTGTATCAAATCCCATTCAGATTACAAGGAAAACTCTTGGGCTTGGATAGCATCTGCTCTCTCACCCGTATGTCATTCTGAAGGACGCATGCAGTTTTTTATTTGGTTCATCTTTCCTTGATATGGACAAGAGGATTCATTAGGGTCACAGCAAATAAGCTGACTGTGACACAAGCAGTTGTATACACAGCACCAAATTCTACACCATACTGACCAAGTGGAGAGGTTTTAGTGCTCTGTGAACAGTTATTACCTGCTGACCAAAAGCTGCTGCGGCCACACATGCCTTGGGAATAAAGGATTGCACTTCTTCGGGGAAAGTAGTTTTCCATTGTAAAAAAAATCCTGAGCTATAGATATGGATACTAAGCCTAAAATTCAATTAAAAATGTATATTCACAGTATTGCAAGTCTGAACTTCATTTTCTCCCTCTGTACAGAATTGTGGGCCAATAATGTGAACCACATAGCATCCCACCCACTGTTACAGCTCTGCAAAAGTAGGTGGTGTCGGTGATAATGGATGGCAGAATCACACTAAACATTGTAATCGTGCTTCCAGAATTGCAGTACCTGAGAAGTGCAGATAACACCAAGAATATCTTGTCAAGAAGATGCCAGCAAATTTAAAAAGCGTGGAAATTCAAAACTTTACTTTTTCAAAACCAGAGTACTGAATCACCACAGAACCACTGGCGGGGCACGTTTTGTAATTGTCAGAATGTTTCCTTAAACAGGTAAAAATTAAAGCATAGAACAGCTGCTGTAGCACTGATGTGCCCAATATGAGGCTAATTTCTAATATTAAGAATATATCACTCATCTCATACATTACAACTAGTAAGCACGGACTGAAATTCACATCTTTATGCACTCTATCACCACAAAAAAACCCAATCATCAGAACTAAAGTAATTAAAAGTTTGTGTTTAAACTTTATGTTTGCCAGAATTAACAGAAATCTTAGGCTTTCCACACTAATACCAAAATATGTCACTCACTGACTGTAGTTGCAGACCAGAGGTGAAGACAAACACCACGTACTTGCAGCGTTAAATGTCTGCTTCTAGTCCTCCTATGAAGCAAAGTCTTTATCTATTAAGAAAGTAAACAAAACTCTTCTGTGACTAATTACAACCCGTTTCACCCGTTCTCAGCTCTGCACATGCAGGAGGTCATTGAGGCAGGTCTGAGACATGTAAATATGCTCCATGCTTGTCAGCTCCCTGCTTAACTCTTTAATGCTCAAGCATGAACAGACAGTTGCTCCGTATTACTGTCTAAATTTTGGTGGCCTTTAGAATTCAAATATTGAATATAAGACATAAGCAAAGAACATCAACTTCTCATAGGAGTCTTGTTGAAAAGTTATTTTGGAAATCTGTCTCGTATATACTATGGTTCCTACTTAGGCCATCCTAAAGGGAGTATATCGTGCTCTTTTCAAATGCTAAAAATACATTTTTGTTGAATTGCTTTTTGAAATTGTTTTGTATGAAAATCAGTAGAAATAGATAGCAAAGGAAGATGTTGTCCCAGCAGGAAATAGAATATAACAAGAAATTCAATGCATCTGTTCAACTTACAACTCCAAACCCTAAACAAGCAACTGTATGTCATCTGCAGCTG
The DNA here is from genome assembly GCA_018403395.1 of Gorsachius goisagi. NCBI lineage: Eukaryota > Metazoa > Chordata > Aves > Pelecaniformes > Ardeidae > Gorsachius > Gorsachius goisagi. The sequence goes on from BOSO01019485.1 coordinate 36,696, forward strand.
CACAGCGAAAAGCTGTTTTACACTCAGGTATTTAGGTAAACTGACATGGTTCTTCATCTAGCATGTTAAATACAGAAAACGGAATGACACAAGTTTCAACCCAGAGGTGCCATAATTACCTTTTATACCAGGCATAGTACCCAAGCCCATAGTTGCACTGTGCAGCCTTCAATCATGCGAATCAAGGATGCCCTTCCTGAAAGAAGCCCACAGAAATCCCCCACCCGGTACTGACAGCCATTCTTCAGGCAGACGAGAAGGCACACACCTCTGCTTTGCAGTTTATGTATGAGGAAGAGAGCAGGAATTATTCCTGGGCACTAAGTGAAGCTCTCTGACAACTGACTTAGCTGTTAGCACAACACTAGTAGAAACAAGTTCCTTTGATGCTCAGTGAGACTCAGAAGGGGTGCAGCTCTGGCCTTGCACTGAGGGTGCATATCCACAGCATTGAGGAAGTGAGGGCTGGACCCAGCCATTTGAACTCGGAGCCATTTTTGCGCCATTGATCTCAAAAGCTGAACTAAGCTCTGCAGAAGTTAAGCGACAAAACCCAGCTTTAGGCTTCAAGCCAAGTTCTCTCACAAACATCAAAGCAAGGTGAGGGCCAGCCACTGTCCAAGGAGTCCAGAACAGCAGGTTCCATATCTGAGCACAGTTATAACCACAGCTGTGGCTGGAGAAAGGCACACATCCAATGGAGCTTAAACCATGAGTAAAGACCCCGGCTGAGCATAAATGGCCCCCTGTGGCCAAGGGCAGGAAGTGGGGAGGCCCCAGGTAAGGCTCTTAAGGGCAAATAAGGTGCCTGACAGAGAGCTACTTAGCCACCAGCAAAGCATCAGCTGTGATGATGCCCTTGCACACCCAAGGTATGTTGTGTTTCTAAAATTCCTAGTTCTCATTTCTGCCAATCCAGTTCAGAGTTTCATTGTTGACAAACATCTCCATAGAAGACCAAGCGCTCTGCTAAAGTACTTTCACCTTGCTTAAGGATTCACTGCCCTTTGTATTTTGGCATCCTAAAGTGAAAAAAACACCTAACTGAGTAGTAGCTGACTATCGCGACTCAGCCTTTTGGTTGTGTCTAAAGTCCTTACTTTGTTTGAAGCGATTCCTTCTTCTCCAAGTTTGAGAGTTACAAGCTTTCTGCCTTTGAGCTATCTGAATTCATGGATACACATCTAGTTTTGCCCATCGCCCGTCACCTTTACTCGCTCGTCCACAGCACACCAAGTTACAGGAGCACAGGAAGACATTTTAGGTGTGCTCTTGGCTCAGAACCTCACTCACACCTGAGGACAGGCCAAGCACACACAAATTGCCTAAGAAGAAAGTAGATTGCAAATGAAAGCGTGAGAGGCAACGTCACACAGGGTGATGAGAAGGAGCTGTGGTAGTAGAGAAAGCACAAGGAAATAAATGCAGATAATTGGAATTATTTAATTTGCTAATGTTGCATAAGAGGCATAATTAGTTCAGTAACAGTGAGAGAAGCAGAGGAATCAGACTAGTAATCAAAAATAATTACGTGCCAATTACACACAGTAAGGTTTTTTTGTTGTTATTTAATGGTCAGAATTTGGGACCTAGAACAAAAAAGAGACCTCACATTCTATTTTTCAGTCACTTTTTCTTTCCTACAGCAGCAAAGCATCTCTACCTTTTCTCTGGTAAAAAAAGAAAAACCAAGAAAGAACAAGATGTGATATGCATCCAAATTGGACAGTCCTATTATCAGGAAAGATAGACTTCTAGTGTCTTTCCAAAGCTCCCTTTCTGTAGCCCAAACCTTTGACTTGTCCACACTGTCACTACCATCTGCCAGCAGCCTCCTCATCTCCATAGCCATCTGCCAGCCACTGACCTAGAGCTTTGCCTGCTCTCACTGCTATGCTTGCTTAAGCGTCCGCATTTCCAGATGTCTCAGTATCCTCCTACCCCACTCTCACACTTCCTCCCAGAAGAACTGATCCAGACAAATATTATGATTCCAATAAGAATGGAAGAGTTGAATACTGATCATCTCTCCTGTGTATAACCTCCCTTTTTTATTTTTTCTATTTATTTCCTAGGCAGAATAATATATGGATGATGCACTTTTAGTTGTTCTGCAATAACAAATTAACTAGAATAATTCACTATTCAACAAGAAGCATGAGTTTAATTGAATAGATTCTTCTTAATTATAAAACTAAAAAAAAATCAAGAAAATCAAGACCTATAGTCTATTGCTATACGGCATGCAACTGGTCACAGATTTTCCCTCATATCTGACAGTCTTTAGTAGAGTGAAACTATAATCTCCTTGGATTCTAAATTGGACATTTGTACTTTACTGCCATTAGAAAAAATGTAACAAACTATCAAAATGCTGTATATAAAGTTGTACAATGCAGATGACAGGATCACTGGACTTGGAAATTCATATCTACTGAGGTAAAATTTTGCCCAAATCTGAAATTATATATTTAGAAATAGGTTAGCAGGTTTTGTGTCTCTTCAACTTTGCACAGGACAGAAAGTGTTCATGACAGCCTCCACTCTGATTCCCACACTGCCATAACAGCATTTAATGAGATTCATTATATTTTGCTCCACTGGAAATAAGGCAACCTTTCAATTGCAGCTAATACACTATGAATACACTAATACCACTATGAAAGTCAGTATCTGGAAATCCAGATCATGATGATTTTTCCTAATGTAAGAAAGTCCAAAGAACCCTTTTTCTCAGATATCTGTTACAGTATAAACCACAGCTGACCCCAGCAGATAACATCACCATTCCCACAGAAACCAGTTCACTGGATCAGTTAAGAAGCAGCCCTTCTAACACTGGTTTTCCCTGCCATAGCTATCTTGCAAATAACTTCTAGACAAGGTTTTAACATTTTAAAGAGTATATTGCCCTTGCCCTTTACCGAGGGACAGTTTTAGGCAGCATTTTTCTATCCAGCATTGTTTGTAGAACATCAAATCTTGAATATTTTGAACAAAGATATTACCATAATTTTTCTTAGGAGCAGGGATGTACTTAAGGAAAAAGAATGAAAACCCCATTTTGCTAGCAGGGATTTTAGAAAATTATATAGTCCTTGATCACAAGCCTGCACATATATAATCAACTCACAAATGCATAAAGCATCATGATGGACAAGTACCTACATATGGGTATACATCCCTGAATCTTCATTAAAATTAATTGGCCTGGACAATATATGATCTAGTTCTTTTGTATATGTACCTCATTTATGTAACATTCTGAGAATATGTTTTTTTATACATTTCCCTTTAGAATTGCACAGCTGAAGCTGTTTTGGTAATATGGGATGGGGCAGAGGAATATTGCTGCTTCTTGAACTAGATGAGAAAGCAGGGAAACAGCCCATGCCTGCTGTTGGAGCGGACAGTCTCCTGCACAGTGCTACAGCTTCTCTCCTGCCCTAAAAACTCAGGACACAGTTAAATGGCTCTGGTCTGGACACTCAAGGAGCTGCAGAGGTGCTGCAGTGCTGTGCAGAGTCATATCATGGGGAACAAAGGCTTTTTCTGACCATTTTAAGCTTGTTTGTACACTTGTTTATTGCCAAGATACCATGAGGTCTTTCTGGCATTTGTAGAGCCTGAACACTACCTCCTTTCTACTGCAAAAATGCCTGATTTTTGGCTAATTCAGACAGACATGAACAGGTAATAAATTTAGGGAATGTAATGTATGGTTGTTGGGCTAAGACACAACTTTAAGTGCCCCATGCCCAAATGCTAGCCTCATAGTCCCACTCAGCACTGAGGGCCCTGCGAATCACTCCTCTTGTGTGTTCCCAACCTTGGGAGCGGTCTTGCCTGAATCCCTTTCAACTCTCTATGAAGGCACATCCATACTGCATAGGCACAGGGTATCTCTAACATTTCCTCACCAACCCTCCCCTCACCATCAGAGGACCACAACACCACTCAGGGCTGCCTGACCCACAGCGACCCCTTGCCAGTTAACTTTTGCTTTAGCTAAGGTTCACTTACTTAATTTTATGAAGTAAAATCACAGGGCTTTATTTGAGCTGGATTGCAACTTACACTTGTAAGTTTCCTGGAACACACTTGCTTAAAAAAATGGTTCTGATTTCTATCTCACATTGCCCTTTCAGATATAAAAAAGTTCCATGTTGAATTCATTCCCAGTATTACCTCTGGGGAGTTGCTGGCATGTCAGACTGGTAAGGTTTAAGCCATTCTATTTGCAAAGCTGTTGTGAAGATGACATTTTTTTACTTAAGTATTTTCCTTTAGAGATTGTTTGCAGCTTCTTCCTCTGTCTGATGCAAGGGAATACTAACCTGGCTCCTGAGAATTCTCTGGGAGAACCAAGAAAGCAGAGTTAGAGGGACAAAAACCTCATTTAAAACACTGAAGAGAAACTGAAAGTCCCTTGGCCCTTCCCTGCTCTGCAGCAGGAGCTCTGGTTCAGTAGGATTGTGTGCTCTTTCAGCCAGTGGGAAGTCTTTATCCCATACCTCTCCCCTTTGTCCTCTGGCTAGTCAGAAACATCTCCTCAGTTTGCAGAGAAACTTGTGATCCTTCTGCAGAGAGTATATCGCTTTTATTTCCCTCAGAATCATAACTATGGCCTTTATGTTGCTTTCGGGTGCATGAAATTCTTCAGGCATTTGACCCAAAGACAGCTCAGATATTAAAAGGAATGAAAAACCCAAATTATGCAAATCTACTGCAGCGAGAAATTCGCAATTCCCATTCCTGTTGCCCCATTGGCAGCTGAGGTTTTCCTGAGCGTAGGGGAGGAGTGGATTTAATTAGAGGAGGCTTCATTCTAAAGGTATCAATATTTGTAGAAGGCAGACAGCGTGATCAAATGCATGAGGAACAGCAGGGGGTCTTGGGAGATCTTACTTACCACAGTTTCCCATCTGTAAAGTAGTGATGAAATAGATAAAAAGTACAAACCATATTTATTACATCCACTGTGAACGAAGTCGTTTGAGGCAATAAAATTTTTATCTTTATTCAAAGATAACTAAACCCGTTATTCCTGATACTTCAACAAAATTTTAAGAATAGTGACATGCAGAAAACAGACTCCACAATCTGTAAGATTGTAAAGTAGGTATGTTTATTCAGCGCTGGGCAGCACGGGGGTAGTCCCACCAAAGTCGTGCGCGCCGCAACACGGCAGCTTGTCCATTTATATATAGCAAAGTGTTACATATACATGAAGTTTCCCAATACGCCTATACATAGGCATGACCTGTCCCCGCTTTGTATTAAAATTAGTCTCAAGAGGTCAT
>BOSO01019486.1:0-15059 GCA_018403395.1 Gorsachius goisagi
AGAATCAAAAAATTGAACTGTTATCATATTTAAAAAGGGAAAGTTGCTAAGAAATAAGGCTCAGAAAGTTGAAATGTGTCTTGGTTTTCAACATTAGTTTTCACTAAGAAGATATTTATGAACAATCTAGTATCATAGCCTGTAGAAAAAAACCCACATTTTAAGAATCTGGGAGACAAGAAAGATATAAGGTGCGGCCAACACAGATATGTCAAGAAAAAATCGTGTCAAATCAGCCTAATTACCTCCTGTATCACAGGGAACAGGCAATGGCAATCCAAATGGTTCTAACATACTGAAAACAAAGTTTAACACAAAGAAAAAAAAAATAAGACTATATGCAAGGAATACTCTCAGAAGCTGAATTGCAGAAATGCAGACGGAAAAACAACTTTTTGGGCAGTAGCTCCTAAAAAGAAGGTCTAGGCTTTATATGAACTGTTGAATGTGTTAACAATTTCAAGTGACATCATCCTGTCAGGATAAGCCCAAAGGATATATGAAATAATTCCTGTCTCTGTTCAGAACTGGAAGAGCCTTGACTGTAGAATTCTGCCAAGTTTTGTGCTGTCACCTAAGAAAAAAAATATGAATCTCTTCAGTGAAGTTCAGAAGAGAGCAACAAGAATAATCAGACACCATAACTCAAAAGAGAGCTCGCCTGGATAAAGCCTGTCTGGCTTTGAGAGAGAAGGTAGAACAATCAGTGGTCTCAAAGCATTTATTAGAAAACAAAGATAAAATGAAATAGTATTTTCTCCTTTCCAAGTTGGAAAAAGAAGCATAACACAGCAAGATCAAGGTTAGATTTCAGGGCAGACTTCATAAAGAAAGAAAAGGACAGCAAAACATAGAATAAATTGTCGAGAAGTCTTCATCTTTACATGTTTCCAGCAATAGGCCAGATGACTATCTGCCAGAAACAAAATAAGTACACCTAGAGAAGTGGACTAACAGTCCCCATCGATTCCATTTTCCTTTGCCTTTGTTTTACTGAATCTCAACCTCCGCCTGCTACACCTTGTCTGGTAATGAAACAATTTTAAAAACACCTAAGGTTCTACCTCTGCCCTACCTCTAGGTGCACAGTACAACTGTTCCTTCTCTAGGAACATTGCTTAACAACAAGCTGGTTTGTTCATGTTCACAATAATTAGAATAATAATTTGGATTTGATTCTACTAAAATGTAGAAACTATTTATCTGCTTTCAGTGTTTATTAGGAACATAACCAAACAGCTGAAAAATATCCACCCTTTCTTCTTGAAGTCTAGTTAAGTTTTTGTCTAGTTCCTGCTGTTTGTCTTTTCCAGGTTTCCACATTTGCTGCATTGTGTATCAACGTTAACAATACTAATAACAACTCTAACAACTCTAAGAGCATTAGGTGTCTACAGTTGAGTTTGTGTTTAGAATTGATTTTTAATATATGTACTTCACTATGTAACTTCTGACTTTTCAACTTTAATACTGACAAACATAGGACTTTATGAGGATGGAATGGAAAATCATCTAGACGGTTTTATACTTTTATTCCTGCTTTTAGAAGGATTGAGCTTATATTCCCATTGACACCACCAGAAATCTGATTTGAAATTACACTGGAAATCATGAATGACCAGAATCATCACCTGTTCCCAAAGTGAAATTTGGCTTCCTAGACATCCAACCCTTTGGGGAAACTGTATTGAAATCAGCAGAGCTATTCCTTCCTAAAACTGGACTAACACTGTAGAGTCCGAATGATTCACAAAAAAAGGATTTACCACTAAACAGCAATGCCTGAAACAGCTTTAGTATTATGAATTCTGACTATTCACTATTCCTCAGCCAGGGTTGTGTAGGATAAGGACAAACACATCTGCATGACGTATTATTGCACCATTAAGTAGATGTGAAGCAACCATCACTGGTCATCGCTAGAACAGGATATGGAAATCACTGAACCATTATTCTGCTCTGAAACGACATTTCTTACACACCCAAGTTCTCGAGCACCTGACCTTCAGCAAACACATGCATACCTACAGCAAACTCATGAGCAAATGTTTGCAGAAGTAGCACAGAAGAAAACTGTCAGTTTTGATGACAAATTTCCACTCTTTACTGACATACAAACATGTTTATAAACACAACAAACTGAAGCTTCAGTACAAGCTGCTATTATAAAGCCTGTCTTCCTGAGGACTTTAAAATAGTTTTTGCTTATTTACATAAACCAAAAGAAGTGAAAGTTATGTTGCTGTAATGTGTTGTAACACATTGCAAAATAATGTGTTATTGTGCAATGCTACAGAGTGATCTCAGACTCTTAATGTGAAATTGCTGGTGATATTATTGAAAAGCTTAATTTCCCATCTTAATTCCAGCTTTAGAATCATTTGGTCTTCTTCTGTGGTCATAACAGGTTCTGATGTGTGGTAGAAATGATCTCACACTTTTGTGATGTCCTGTCAAAATCATAGTAGTATCATAAGATACATCATCCTTAATGGTCTATGCTTGACAACAAGAATAGACCTTATTCGTTAGATCGGCTGTATTAGTGGATTTTTATTGTTTGAGGTATCAGCTGTGAGTAGCAGAAGTGAGAAGAGAACATTTTCATAGTAACGGTTATTCCAAAAAAAAAGAAAATTTGTTCCCCCGAGCAAAGCTTTACAATATCATTACCTCATTTTAAGATTTTATAATTCAATTTAAGTCAAGTAACTCTTATGTCAGCTCAGATTTCACGTGGAACTATAGAGTTGTTCAGTTGTCAGGGATATTTTTAGGCTTTTTCCCCTTCCAGTTTTCTCAAAATTTGAGTAGCCCACATCAGAACCTTTACAATAAGATAAAGAGCAAATAATGAGCACAGAACAGGTGATATTTTCAAAAGTAGTCCCTGGTGGGGTTATTCAGCTTGCATAGACTGGTTGTCCCAAAATGCCCCGGAAAATTAGGAATTCCTCGGACTTCAACAATGTCTTTTATTCATAGGTTACTCATCCACTTACAGCAAAAATATTTACTCTCTACCCATGTTCTCTGCATATCCTGACTATTCTTAACTGATGGAAGCAGATTTGAAATTTTACTAGCAGTTAGATAAATTTCCTAGGATCTCCAAAATCAAAGGAAAGCAAATGTGCTCTCCACTTAGTCCATAGGTTCACTGAATGTATTTTCCTAAAGCTGAGGACTTTGCCAAACAAGTGAAACTTAACTGTAAATGCCACTACCAACCTAACTTGGCTGCAATATATTCCCACTTTCCAAGTGATATTCATAGCAGTGGCTCTCTTCGTTGACACAAGAGAAATACAGACTGGCTGGATAGCTGAATATTTATTTAATTTTGTCATGCAAAAACTGTGGGTCTGTGGCAGGTATAAACTGCACTTACAGAAAGAGAAGCTGTTCCTCTTGACTTTTAAAATGTTACTCCAGAAAAACAGCTTTACTCCAGAAGTCAAAGCCAGTTTTGCTTCTTTTGCCATTAATAAATCTTAGCATCTACTTAAATCTTGTGGGGAAGTAAATGCAATTTCCTACCTTGCTGTTTCATGTTCTCCAGCAAATATAGCATTCCTGACTTCTGAAGCAGAACAAAAGATAGTTAGGAAGCATCATGTTGAGAAACTTACTTTTGCTTCCCATCTTTCACTTGCCTCTGGCTGTAGATTGCTGAAACTACAGCTTAAAATCAGTATCAGAAAGCTTTTCAATTTTCCTGTTTAGATTTTAGAAATGTTCTGAAATTATGACAAAGTTAGTTTAAGTTTTCCCACGATCTCTATTTTTCTAAGCTCTTTTCCCATAGGAATTTAAGATGAACGCAATAGATGAGGTACTCTTCAAAATTATTTCCACTTTCAAAAAAAGTTTGTGATGAGTAAGTTCCAATTGAAAATACAGTGTTACTATTAAATCCTTGGCTTTATCTGACATATATGATTCTAAAGAAATAAAATCAATGGGACAAGTATCAAGACCTTACAATTTTGTTACAGAATTTGTCCTCCAGTTCCATTGTATTGTTTCTTACTACAGGTTATCAGTCATCTGTTTCCTAGTCGGACACAAATAAAATAAAATAAAATAACATTTTGAAACTAGAAGTATCACAATGATACCTATCTGAGGATGATTTTTTTCAACACATTTCTCTTTTCTTACCCTCTTTTTTTCCCATTACTGTTCCTAAATATTTCCAAATTTGATTCATTGATTTCCACATGGGAGGGCATTGGGACTTGTATAAAGCCTTAATAAAGTCAATAGATGTCCCCGGGCATACTAGATTCTGTCTACATCAAGCTCTTTTTTGGATTACTTTCTTGGAGCAAATACCAGTATTTTCAAGTTTGTATGCCTAAAGCAAGTCGTTTATATAAAGTGGTGCAATTTCCAGCAGGCCTGACAACCAAACACACTCAGGAAAGCTGATGTGAACAGCAAATGCTTTTGAAAAAAGTGGGCATCATGTATCTGCACAATCACCAGTGAAAACAAAACTGGAGTTCTGCATCTCATTCTGATGTCTGCACTTCAGAGGGGAGATAGACAGACTGAAGAGAGATCACAGAACAACCCCATATCTTAATTGAGGTACAACTGCAAGGAGAAGAGATAATTAAAGAGGCAAGTCCATTTACTTCCTCAAAAGAGAAGCCTGAGACATTATTTAAAGTATTAGAATACCTCCAAGAAAATACAATACCAAACTTTTTTAATAATAGAAAAATAGCACTTTAATAGAAAAAAAATGCTGTAAACATCTGGATACTAAATCCACACAAATTTATATTAAAAATAAAGGCACACAAATATCATTAGGAGAGTGATTAGTGAGTCAAGCCTCAAAATAAATTACTGAGGTAAAGAACAGTTCTTTGTTTCTTGTCAGCTTTGTTTCAAGACTGATTGCCTGTCTGTAAAATATATTTTAGCCAAACAGAAACATGGCAGCTTAACACAAGTGTAATTGGAAGAAACTGTGTGGCGTACAGTTCCATCATCAGATCAGATGGACATTTGTACCTTTTAGCATGCACAAATCTGTGAAAAGCTCTTAACAGCAATTCAGAGGTGTTATAGTCCCACTTCTGAAAATTTTCTGTTTAGGTAGACTAATGACTGAGAAGATAAAAATCTAGTACACATTTCAGAAGAAAAAAGTGGAGTGATGTTTGGTATACTAAAAAATAACTACATTTTAGTGATAACTGAAGTATACAATTTGTGCCAAGGTACCTAAATAGGGTTCTTTTTATTAATGATTTCTTTTGTCATCTGAATTACATTTTGAAGGAAAAAAATCACGATGATGGTACATGAACTAAATGCCCTGAAAGGTTTTGGGGTGATGACAGTGGAAAGCAAATTTGGTATTTATCCCTCCATTGCATATGTAGTCACAGTAAGCCTCTCTCTAAATCATCTGGCCTCAGAGCTACTTGAGAGGGACCACCTCCATCAGAGAAAGCCTGCTTCAGTATAGGATTCAAGGTCTGTGGAGAGATGTAATACTTTTATTAGACCAGCTTAGTCTTGGAGTGAATTCAATCTTCCGTAGAGACTGCCAACAAGGGAGTCAATTAATGCCTGTTGTGATGATGGTTTCTGTGGAGTGGATGACCAACAGATCACCACTGCGTGCCTCTCAGGTCTCCTTCCCCTCCTGCCCTCCTTTTCCCAGTGGTAAACTTCAGGGTTATTAAATTAATGGTCATGCAGCTTAAGTGCCTTCTGCGATGCATGATGGGGCAAGGTTAAATCCCCTGTGGACTGCAGGCTATCACGTTCCCAAAATAATTCTCAGGGTAGAAACAGGCAGATTTTCAGTTTCTATTTGTTTAGAAACTATACAGCAGTTTCAGGATTTAGTTGTAGATGTAGATATCCTGACAGATACTTATTATTCATGCCAGGCAGACACAGTGGTTCTGTATTGCTGGTGAAATGGGTGCTAATATGAGCAGGAAGAAAAACAGACATTTTCAGAAGTTTGTCAGAGTTAATAGTCAGCTATTACAGTTCATATGAAATGAAAAGTTTTCTGATCAATCCATGTTGACATTAAAAGTAGCTTGTTTGCTCTTACTTGCTACTGCATGGAGTATTTTCTTGTGTTTTTTTTTTTTTTTAAAAGGTTTCATTTTATTGAAGGAATTATTTTGATTTCATAAGCAACACAGAAATGAGAAAGTCCTAATTCTCAGGGGATTGTTGATGTCATTCTGTCTGAGCGTGGAAAAGTGGCTTAGCCAAACTTTTGCTGGTGTGGGTTCACTGACATCAGCAGGGCTTATGCGAAGAGCTAATTCTGTCTGATGAATGTGCACAGCACATGTGAACTAGAAAACAATATCTGAGCTGAAAAAAATGGCTATGAGGCCATTTTAGGTGGAATATGCTATCTGTTCCCTTGCTATTCTACTCCTAGGCACCACTTCCCTATAAGCCCATGAATGGAAAGTAACTATTTTGCCAGCTTGTTTAAGGGCTTTCTCCCAGATTTATTGTATTGTACTGTGCAACCACAAACCATGAGAGAAGAAGGACTGATGAGTTTTTTGCTGTTCAGCAGAACTAGGTTGTTTCTTGTGCTTGTGCTCTTCCAACTGTGAGGAAATATTGCCTCTAGACATGGGCACTGCACACACCTGAAAGCTATGGGCAGAGAGCAGCCAGAGCCCCATCTGCTTCATTTCACAAAAGCTTTGGAAAGTCAAGATGGCAGGTGCTGCTAAAAGGGGGGTATGAAATATTATGGAATCATAAAATCATTTAGGTTGGAAAACACCTTTAAGATCATAAAGTCCAGCTGTTAACCTAGCACTGCCAAGTCCACCACTAAACCATGTCCCTAAACACCACATCTACCCATCTTTTAAATGCCTCCAGGGTTGACTCAACAACTTCCCCAGGCAGCCTGTTCCGATGCTTGACAACCCTTTCAGTAAAGAAATTTTTCTTAATATCCAGTCTAAACCTCCCCTGGCACAACCTGAGGCTATTTCCTGTCATCCCATCACTTGTTACTTGGGAGAAGAGACCAACATCCACCTTGCTACAACCTCCTTTCAGGTAGTTGTAGAGAGCAATAAGGTCTCCCCTCAGCTTCCTCTTCTTCAGGCAAAACAAGACATCTTCAGACATCTTCGTAGTCCTCCGGAGTGGCCTGCTCCTTCTTCCAAAGTTCATAAACTCGCCTTTTTTTTCCTGATTTCCAGCCAAAGCTCTCTGTTTAGCCAGGCTGGTGTCTACTGTCATCTTGTCTTTCGGCACATGGGGACAGCCTGCTCCTGTGCCTCTAAGATTTCCTTCTTGAAGAATGCCCAGCTTTCCTAGGCTCCTCTGACCGTCAGGGCTGCCTTCTAAGGGACTGTGTTAACCAGGCTCCTAAACAGGCCAAAGCCTGCCCTCTGGAAGTCCAAGGTAGCAGGTCTGCTGACCACCCTCCTTGCTTCTCCAAGAATCAAAACCTCTGTTATTTCATGATAACTTTCTGTGATGTCATTTTCCATGATGGCAACTATGTCATAGTTTTCCTGCTGCACAAAGGCTTCCAGCTCCTCCTGTTTGCTGCCCATGCTGTGTGCATTGGTATAGATGCACTTCAGTTGGGCCATTGTTCCCGATACCTTTTTTGAGGGAAAGTCCTATTCTCAGGCACTTTTGTGGTTTCTAACACATCCGTAACCCTTGCATCTTTGCTGCCACATGGATCTCCATCCCCTACTTCCACTGAGATGGCAGACCAAAGGACCTCACTAGCACACCATCCTTCAACACTGGCATGCTTCCCCCAGGCTTATCTCTAGCCAGTCTGGTTTTATCTGTTTCCCCCTTCATATATGTGGGGTAATAGCTTGGTGGGTCTGCTGACTTAAGAGAAAACACTTTAAAATATCTAAGAAGAATAATTTTTGTCCAGAAGCTTACAGGCAGAGACATAGCTACCCTTTCCTATCTTTATCCTTGTCAAAAGAAAGGATATGAATTCATCTCTCTTAGCTTCCTCCATGGATTTCTAATCCTCTTCATTCATTCCCCTTCACCCCAGAGAAGCTGAAAGAGGCTCATGACTTCTCCTGAATACTTAATTGACTGTTCCTGCATTACTGAGAAACCTGCAACCAAAAGGGCCAGTGAATAAATGGGCTGAAATGAATGAGATATAGTTTTGCATCCCTTCCAGAGATCCTGGGAGAAGAAGATGGACCAGAGATAAAAAGAAGGAAATATTTCATAAAAGTAAGTTCAGAAATTAAGGCAGAAATTTACCGGAGTGAAGTGTGCTTTATTAAGCATAAAATTGCACCATTGCTATTAGACCTGGTTCAGAAATGCAGAGCTAAATATTTTCCATTGTGAAGACTTGCAATGTGGTATGAATCATCATTTTTCACAAAAATAATTTACTCTGGGGATCATATTCCAAAAAGAATGGTGAGATAATATGTTTTCCTGGAGGCCAGGATATTTTCTAACCCACTGATGCTGGTTTAGTACATTCAGGAATTCCCATTGACTTTTTGCCATTGCTTCACTTCTCCCATGGGACACACTCTCTGACAGGTTGGCCCCCTTCATATAAAACTCATCCCTGTGGATGCTACCTTCACAATTCTCTGAATTCTCTCCAGAAGGAGGAGAATAAAACTCACCTTTGCTGTTGTCTTAGGTCACATCATGTTAGGAGAAAAACGATCAGTACAGAATGCAATTCAGAATTTTGGTTTTTTTCCAGACACTTCCATCCTTCTTAAAGATGTACAAAGAAACAACGTCAGTCATAATCATAAAAAAAGTTCAAAGTTTTAAAAAAATGGGTATCATGGAGCAGGTTTTTTCTATAGCAAAATAAATCTGAATGCTTCTTTGAACTCAACATTTAATTAAAATCTGAACTATGATATTTTATTTTTCAATTGCTTCAGATTAAAGACTGTGCTGAGTATCAGTGTCACAGAAGTCAATCAAAGTCCCTTTCCTTTCCCTGTGTCTCATCCCACACATCCACAGCTTTGGATATTGACACTTAGCAAAGCTCTGTTCGAACCTGACACGGAATTTCTTTGACACATTGAAAAGACTTTGTTTATCCTCATCTGGGAAAAGGGTGGTTTTCTTTCCCATAGCAGTAGTACTTGAGGTTGAGAAGAAGCACAATGTGGGTGCTTCACTGAGGCACAAAACGCTCCACTGTCCTCAGCACCTTCGTGCCACCAGTAGCAGCCACCCATGGGATGTCAGCTCCTGTAGCAACATGGGGTTGCTACTCTGCTCTGAAGAGAAGAGTACAGAGGGGCTTTCCAAGCTCCCTGGGAGAGGTGGCACAGGCAGGGGGTAACAGCCACGGCTGGGGCTCAGACAGTACAACAACAGAGAGCTCCAGCACCATCCTAAACTGAGTCATCCTGCAGGTTGCATATTCATAACTCACCCTTTAACTCTTCCTCAGTTCTGTAACAATGACCTGTGGTATAAACATGACCTAGTAAGTCTCTTGTTTAAGCTTATCTATCACAAGCTGCTTCTTTTAAAAGAAAAATGAACTGCAAGTTTTGCTCAATTGCCTAGTGACTACAGTAATGGTAGCAAAAACAAGGAAAGAGGAGGCAACAAAGGTAATCATAAATATCCCCAGTCCTTCCTGAGTGACTCTTTCTGAAGTTGAAAACAAGCAAAGATGAAGGGAAATTCTACCATTCTTTCTGATTTTGGAAAACCAAAAAAGTATTTTGCCTAAGTCATGACTAGAGAAGTCCCGAATATAACTGATTATTTATCACGTTTATTGATATGGACATATTGAAGACCTAATTGAGTATTGAAAATAGTTTCTGCCAACAGCCAAAATAATTAAAGCAGCGAGGATTTAAACACTTTAAAAATAGTGCCAATTCTCACAGATGAACCAACAGTAACTAAACTCACCAGGAAAGATAGATTTCAATTTCCTTCTGCTAGGGATATTTTATAGATTTAAGTGCTTCACAATTCCCATTAGAAATTTCTTCTCCCTATATTTAAGCCCTTCCCCACTTGGATGTTGTTTGAGAGTACAGTATTTTCCCTCAGTGGACCACTAGAAGAGAGAAAAAGTCCGATCTGGTGAGGAATTAACTTTCTTCTTTGGGAAAAAATGGGCCTGGGAGTACCAAAATAACAAACAAGGTAATTCTACTGCAGCTTCTGCTGAGAAGAATGGGGGAAATCACTTAGGACTCAAGCTGGTCAAGAATAAAATACTCGGTGTCACTGACCTTGAAAATACTGCAGGTACCCACAGTAACATGGGCCAGATTTGGAGAGATCTTTTAAAATCTTTTTAAAGGGATAAAACCAGAATCCTTAATTAAACAATTTAGAAGAAGTCAGCAAGGAGATCATTAGGGCAATTTCCTAATTAAGTGGTTCTGGTCCACAAAATTGGGAATATATTATCTCTCTAAGGATACTAAGGATTCAGGATAAAGAAATTATTATAAAAATAAGACAAAAATTCAGAGATACTGTAACAGTCTCAAGAAAGTTTTGTTCTAAAACCACATTCACAAGTGAGCAAGCTAAAATAATTGCCTTCATTTATTCCTTACTTACAAGCTGCACTTGGTAAAAAAATCTTTTTAATAGATATAGGACATAAAGCAGCATGATTGTTTATGATTTTAGTAGAATTACATTTTCAATTCACAACCAGAACAGAAAAACAGGTAACATTTGGCTTGGTTTTTAGTTCAGCATTGGTTTTCTATATACATGTGAGCATGTCTGTACAGTTAAAAGTCCTTTTAGAACAACCATAAGCAATTAAAAAATAATAAAGTTTGCTCAGCTTTAAGAACATCAGTCAGTTCTTTTCTGAAAATTCAATTCATATTAACCACATGTATTTTACTGACTAAAAGGAGCTATTTCTGTAGATCCCAGATTCTGGATAGTTTAACTGTGAAAAATGTCATTAAGAGGTACCAAAATGAACAGCCAAAAACTGTCTACGGTGAAAAAAATAAAAAACAGACTTTCATTTTTTCTGTTACTTCTCAGAGGCAAGCAGCATTCAGAGGAATTCCCAGAATTTGCTGGTGATGCTGTCCAACCAGAAGCCCTTTGGGCTGGCAGAAGGGCTCCTGGGAAAGGACCTATGAAAACTTTCCGCAGGCCAGCATGGCTCCCGCAAGCCTTCCAGCTGGATTAATGACCTTGGTCATCGCGTGACAGTGGCTGAGGTCAGCTCTGCGCTTACAGGCATCGTGGCCCAGCCAAAACAGACAGATGGTCATGTGGGGTCAGGTAGGGCAGATGAATTTCACTGTCAATGACAAACACTGTGAATGCAAAATAAGAAATGTTATCTTTTCTAAAGGAGACAGTTATTAAAGAAAGAGCCAGTTATCTTCTCCTGAAAACTGCTACACAGTACATTTCAGGCTCCTGGTTTTACTCTTCAGTTTTGTGAAATTAGCAAAATATTATCCTATTTACTGGAAATCAATTGCATGTTGGAACTAATGCTGTCTGAGACAGGGAAAAAAACTTGACAGAGTCAGAACATTTATCCAGACATGTACTTGCGTATGAAAGTTCCTCCTCACAATTTGCCATTTTTTGAATTCCCAAACTTATACAATAAAGAACATGTGCCTTAAGGCTTTCAGTCTCAACATCTTCATAAATACTAATGTCATCTAAGGTTAATTAATGATGAAGAGCCTGAGTAGCTTATCTCTTTTAGTTTGCAATGCCAGAGAGAGAAGCAACGTAACACGGAGAAGCACATAGATGAACAATGGCCATACCATAGCCAAAATACCAAAACATGTTATGTCAAAGTCCTGTGACAACTTAAAACATATTAAATTAGCTATATTTTCAGACAGCAAATGCTTCCTACTTTCTAGAAGGCCTAAAAATTCACTAGGTGTCTTTGAAAAGCTTAATAATTTTGTTTATTCCAGACTTCTAACAATTTGTAATATGCAAAGTATTCATCTCTACAGAACTACAGCAATCTCCTGCAGCTTGTCCTCCAATAACATCTGAGAGAGAGAAAGAAGGTATTAACTACCCGCTCCTTCTCCTCTTTCCTCTGGCAAATACAAATTTTTCTGGCAGTAAATAACCCTGCTCCAACCCTTTCATAAACACACATGTATTTTTTTCCTTTCACACATAAATAAGAAAATAAAAAAAATCATTACCGTGGTACAGTTTTCTCTTTCAGTCACCTGAACTTTGACAAAGTCTTAGTTCTTGACAGCTCAGCATCTACAACGATACCAGCTTAGGCAGAGGATTGTAGCAAAAATGCTTCCTTTTTCTGTTAAGTCAGAATCTGCATTTTGCTCTTACTCACTTTTTCAGCAAGACACACTTCACAGGGCAGTTCCTTCTCTTTCTTAAGAAGATACCTTGATTATTTTTTTTACATCTGGATCATTTTCGCTTTTGCAAATGCTTTTTTAATGACAAAACATTTAAAGAGCAGGTGAATGTCATTGTTTTACAATTATAAAACGTTACACAACAAAAATGCAGAGCTAATCAAAGGTCCTGCCCCACAGCTGAGCACCCCATATCCTCATTTCCAGGGCAGTGTATGAACATCTCTGCCTCGCCCCACTGTCTCCATTTCAAGAACGGCTTAAATCAGAGATTGCATTTATGTATCAGTAGATAGGAAAGCAGGATTATGTATTAAACAATTTGATAAAGACAAAATACTCTTCTCTCTCAAAAATGTGAGCTGTAGATAAAAAAAGGAAAGAGATTTATCAGACATCCTGAAACTCCTATTCCATTTAGCCCAGAATCCAGACTGCAGTTGATGGCCAAAGGTTCCCTTCTCTGCATCCCACCTCAGGCTCCCAACACACTCCCTGACAGTACCTGATGAGAGGAAGCATACCATAAGTTTTAACAACATACATCTCATATTTTGAACTTGGTAGTGATTCCATATCTCTTGCATAGGCCATTACTGTTCTTTAATCTTTCATGAGAAAAGCAGTGCACCATACAATTTTTTAAAAAACGTTTAATAATTTAAAATGTTTCCTTTTAAAAATAGATAAGTAATTGTATTAAGCAACTTAACAAAAGTTCAATATATGAACATTCTTTGGTCATTTTTATTTTGATTGTCTACCAGATGGGTAGTAATCACGATCTTTAGAGGATGTGATATATCCTGGCTTCTGGTATTTAACACAGATTGAATATGTTCCTTCTAGTGGAACTACTCCTATCTAAAAAAATATGCTACATTAGTCAATGCTCAAATGATAAGCCGTGTAGTAATCTTAAAATAAAATTACACATGGGTTTACTTTCCTAGATCCTGCAGTAATTCAATTGCATTTAAATATTCCATTTCAAAATTTAATCCTCAAATGCTAATTAAATAGTACAACCGGTTACAAGATAGATCAAATATGAAAGGTTTCAATTGAGATTCCTATCATCTCCACTGTGACAATTGTCTTAGCGGGGAATTTCTGATTACAGGTAAAGCTTTTCAGTCATTGCTGAGTGTTCCTAATCTGTTTGTAAAAAAAAAAAAACACAACAAAACAAGCCCGCTCCTAGCAGCAGTGAAGCATATAAAAAAAAAATAAATCCATTTATGAGTAGAAATTCAATAGAAAATGAGATTAACAGTATTAAAAAAAACCAAACAAACCTGAAAAAATATTGCAAAATATAAACTTTAGCTTGTTGGGAATGAACAGATCTTTTTGGAACACCTGCAATCTCCTCTGAGGAGGATATTCCACACCCGACTTCAGTGTCAAACATCAGCTGAAGTATTACAGATTCATAGGTTAAGAGGCATTTTTCAGGTTCGTCAGCAGGAGAGGTTTGTACTAAACAGTATTCCTCTCTTTTCTTCACCCTTTGTGAGAATGGGGTAAGAGAAGAAAATTACTACTAAGGGCATTTGCAAGGCAACAAAAAGAGTAGCAGGACTGAAAAGTTTGGTGACTGTCGCAAGCATAAGGCTTCACTAAAATACTGTTTAATCATTTGCTGCTATTTCAGAGAAATAAGCTCTAAGAAGTTGCTCTAGAAGATTTGCTGTGCCAGATCCATCCATAAAAGCCTGAGCTATTTGTTGAGTTCGCTATATGGGCAGAATTAAGGAGAAGAAAGCTGTGGTCAGTGCAATACCACTGTCTGCCGGCACTCAGAAACGGGGAACTGCTGGTGCTCCATACATCCCAATAAACCCCAAGGGTCCGCAGCGCAGCCTTTGGGCGGGCACTCGAGCCTCGCCATCCTCTCACCCACTCTCTGGCTGCGGGAGTCGCAGACCAGCCCTCTGATTCATTACAGTAGAAATGCCTGGCAATCCACCCAGCATGCCACAATTTATTCTTTGTGAAATATGGCCTTGAGTACAAAGTAACACGTTCTGTTCAGAGTGAATATGCTTTCACATAACTAATGGAGGCTTGCAAGATTTATTAGAAGGCAGAAAACTGTTCCTTTCTGTGCTGATCTCACTGGATATTAAACTTTCTCTGAGTTCTATATCATGTATAACATTTTTCTATTAACTGAAGAAGCAGGTTGGCTGTAATAGAGATGCATTTTCAACAGTGCTGTGAGAAAGGTAGGTTCGGGAATTTTGAAATAGTAAAATAATGTGAATTAACATATTAACTGTATTAAAGAAATCAGCAACATCTTTTTGCATTTGGTGTTTAGTGCTGCATCTTCATCAGGAGATTGGGAGAAAAACACATTTGAATGCCACAGTAGCTGCTTGATCACCTTTTGATTCAGCGTGCTGACAGAAAACATGCACTCTGTGGACAAGTGCAGGAAGAAACGCAATAAAAGAAATAAGCACACACGCTTTGTTTGGAAGGATTGAAACCAAAATCATAGAACCATAGAATCATACAAGCTTTTGGGTTGGAAGGGACCCCTAGAGGTCATCTAGTCCAACCCCCCTGCAGTGAGCAGGGACACCATTAACTAGATCAGGTTGCTCAGAGCCCTGTCCAACCTGGCCTTGAATGTTTCCAGGGATGGGGCCTCCACTACCTCTCTGG
>BOSO01019487.1:0-15103 GCA_018403395.1 Gorsachius goisagi
TGGTGGACAAAAAGCTGGACATGAGCCAGCAATGTGTGCACACAGCCCAGAAAGCCAACCATATCCTGGGCTGCATCACCAGCAGCGCGGCCAGCAGGTCAAGAGAGGTGATTCTGCCCCTCTACTCTGCTCTGATGATACCCCACCTGGAGTGCTGTGTTCAGCTCTGGAGCCCTCAGCACAGGAAAGACATGGACCTTTTGGAGTAGGTCCAGAGGAGGCCACAAAAATGGTCAGAGGGCTGGAACACCTCCCCAGTGACGACAGGCTGAGAGAGTTGGTGTTGTTCAGAATGGAGAAGAGAAGGTTGCGTGGAGACCTTATTGCATCCTTTCAGTACTTAAAGGGGGTGCATAAGAAAGATAGGGACAGACCTTTTAGCAGGGTCTGTTGCAATAGGACAAGGGATAATGAATGGTTTTAAACTAAAAGAGGGTAGATTTAGACTGGATGTAAGGAAGAAATTTTTTATGATGAGGGTGATGAGACACTGGGACAGGTTGTCCAGAGAGATTGTAGATGCCCCATCCCTGAAACATTTAAGGTGAGGTTGGAGGGGGCTCTGAGCAACCTGATCCAGTTGAAGACGTTCCTGCCCATTGCAGGGGGGTTGGCGTAGATGACCTTTAAAGGTCCCTTCCAACCCAAACTAATCTATGATGATTCTATGATTTTAGGCATTGCAATACTTAATTTGCATACCCAAAGTAATATGTTTCATCCTTTAATTATCCTTACCAAACCCATAATCTCATCAAAGATGACATTCAAATTTGTAAAAGGTATTTTTTGCATTAATTAGTACTGTCTGATATTTCATTATTTGAATTTCCATTAACTTAATTCCTATTTCTTTTTTACATATTTTCCATAACTTTATGTCACCCTGACAACCCTGAAGCTTACCAGATGATTTCACAGATTTTTTCTGAATATTGTCACATTAATATTTTTTTCAGTCTTGTCAATTTTTTCTGGTATTCCAGGATCTATTAAGCATATCTTAGTAACTGAATCATATTTCACTGAATAACCCTTAAAGAACTGTAACATGTAAGGTGTCTGAGCCTGTGGATATAAAAAGTAGTATATCTGTTAGGTGTTATTTTATGTATTCAGTTATTAATGAATTAAAAAATGTTTCATCTTCCTCAAACTGAAGCTGCTATTACATCATAATATCTTTCATTTTGCTGAACAACTGCCTTTTCTTCTGAATGAGTTCCAGTCTGGTCTTAAGAACTTGAAATCTTTATCTTGGGGACAATGCAAAGAAACCTTCAAAACATTCTCACAAGTGAGAGGGAATGGCATTTTTCTTGGGTTTCTGTGTGTTGAAAAAAAATAATTATGGGAAATCAGAATATCCTATGCCTTTTAGAAATTATTTTACTTTGCAGGAAGAGTTACACTGTATTAGTTCTTTAAAGCATCAAGACTGTTACAACAAGAAAATGAAGGTAGGATTAGACCATGAGTAATACCATATTGCACAATATTTCCAAGTTAAGTCATATTACAGTGCATTGAACTTTTCAGGTCATTGATTTTCTGTACATTCTTGTTAGGATAGTGTTATAGCTGGTCAGAAAGCCTCAAAACCAAAAAAAAAAAACCACCTGAAAGCAACAAAAGTAACTTAAAAGTGTCGCAATAATTACAGTAATCAGTGGTCCAATGAGCTACAGAACACTTTAATCTCCCCATGTTTTTCAGCGATTCACTACTTCAGACTATTAGTAAAAGATGGGTTCAAACAATAGTGCAGTTTTTTTGAAAAGATCATACAGCAGAATTTTGAATGACCGGCAGCAGGAAAGCTGGTTATCATAATTTGCAAACCATAATTCTTTGCAAAAGAACAGCTATATTTAAATACAGTGACTTAACCAAGAATATTTGTTTCAAAGGCAAGAAAGTAAAAAGGGTATCCTTATAGTCCTTGGAGAACTTCAAGCATTACTTCTAAGCCCTCTTTCCCTTTCTACATTCTATTATAGTATAGGAATTCCACAATGATTTATAAAAGGAAGATTTTCAAAGGCACAAATGGGAGTCAGGTGTCCAATTTCCATTGACTCAGGCACCCAACTCCCATTTGTATTTTCAGAAAATCGTCCCTTAGAGACATGAAATATAAAATAGTAAAGTAACTTGTATTCTAGGGCCAGGACCGTTTGCCTTAATTTTTTACATACAGTTCCATTTCGGTTTCTTTTGATTTGATATCAAAGCAAATAGAATCCTGCATTTTAAGAAAGAAAGACTTGATGATCTAATATCTTTGACATTGCTAGTTTCTGTGGTTCTGTCATGCACACAGTGGGATGTTGAATATGAAACCCAGTAATTTAAAGACAATTCCCCCCTTTCAGTCTGTCCTGCTATTTTGTCTTTTTAAAACAAATGTATAGTTTAAAAGGCATGTAAAACGAATCAGCTGACATCATAATTTGGAGTCAACTTCAGGAAAAGATGTAGAATAAGAGAACTGATAACTTGGCCAAAAATTTAAGCAAGTGTAAATGACAATTTTATCCAACAGATTTTTTAAAAAATGGACTTTGTTGTTGTTGTATGTTTATTTTCATAACAAGGAAAATATACTATAATTATTTTCTACTGAATTAAATACCAATTACTTAAATTTAAATATCTGATTTGTATTAACTATCTTTAACAAAACATGCACACTTCGGGGTTTGTGAAAAAGGCAAAAGAAAAAAGATCAAGTTTAAATTACTTTTACTGGTTCCTTTCCTTTCTTGAAGAATTCTGCTAAATGGAGTCAAGTGTAGTATGTCTAGGGACAGAGATGAATTTCAGCATTTCTCCCACGCAGTCAAAGGTGCAAAAATCACATTTTTTCCTGAGGTATATCTTCATTAACAAGTAGTACACTAAAAACCCAATAAAAATACTATGTTCAGGCCAGGCTTCTTCTTCACCTTTATTTTTTCAAGTAAGTTCTTTCCTACAAAACCATTCAACAGGCAATTACAAAAATAAAAAGATGCAGAGGTTGGTAAAGTGAATTTACACCCACATTGCTCTCTGGTCTTTGTCCCCCAATTATTCTGCATCCATTCATTTATGTCTGGGTTTCCCCTTTGGAGACAACCAGCTACCTCCCTCCCAGGTGGCACCAGGGTGTAATTCAGATGATAAGATTTTCCAGAGGTTATGCCCTGTAGGAAATATGGATGAAACCACACCATATTTTGCTTCCTCTCCTTGCACAGTCCTTCAACATTAGTAGGCTTATACCTCCTTTTTGGCTCTCATGCCATATTCAAGGCATGCAACACATACCCCTTGGGTCATTTTACAGAACCACCTCTGTGAATCACTGTTACTTGGTTGTTTCATTATTTCAGATATTCAGAACTGAAAAAAATCCCAACCCCCTCACAAACAAATCTGTAATAACTATTAAGGCCACAGACCTGCCACACTTTCCCCAGATGGCTCCCAGATAAAAAAGGTTCTGGATGTGGGAAGACTTGAAATTTTGGTTCATGTGGCTGTGTGACACTGGGACAAGGGCCAGAAGTTGCTACCAAGACCAGATAATTAGCCATGTGGATATAGCCTGGGAGGATGAGGCAGATTATGGAGCTGATCTAGCTGAGCTCACTGACAGCTAGAGAATATATATGTAATTCTCCACCCTAAAAAAAGGTTGATTTTTGCTTACCCAAACTTTCTATATAATCTTGCCTTCTTGCCTCCCCACCCCTCTGCCAAAGAACACAGGAAGGATGCTTTTCTTTTCACACTACAGTAACCTGAGTCACCCCTACAATGAAGGAACTTCAGGTGGAGGTAGCTGGTGCAAAACATCTTTGCTGGGTGAATCAATCATATCTTCAGGTCAAAAAAAATGTGATTAATTTGTATGACTTTAAAAAATGAAGTGAATACACTTTGGGAGTGAGGAAGAGTCAAGATAATGCATGTATCTGCCTTTGAAGTAGTCTTGATGCTTAGAAATGTTTCATATATATGTAAGTAATCTCCTTTACTCTTTGGTTTCTCTAAGGGATGCAGAGGCTACATTTCATCGATATTAGGCTATTTCCATAAAAGAAGACTCTAAATAAAATGCAGCTGTGGTATTTCAAAAAAGTGTATTTTACCTTTCAAATATTAGACAAAAAAAAATTATTTGTCATCCAGAAGCCTACTTGGTTTGAAAGGAGATGGAGCGCAAAACTGTGTGTCTCACCACCTCTTTTGTGTGGAATAAAAGTGTCAATGGAATAGAAACTTGCTTTAATTCAGGGAGAGAGTGGCATCAACAAGAACAAGATCAAGACAAGAAATCCCAGTGCTAAAGGTCAAAAGTCCCGAACACGAGGGAATAAACCGTTATGTTCAGAAGAACGTTTTAAAAGGAGAAAAGATGTTAACAATCTCCCCCAAAACAAGTTGAAATCAATAAGTGTGTCAGACAAAGGATGCAATGGAAGTTATGAGGTTTAGATATTACATTAAAACAACAATAAAATCTTAAATTTTAATCCTTTTACAAAACAATACAGAAATTGATTTTTTCATAAGGAAAAAAAAAGAGAAGGAAAAAAAAGAAAAAACCCACCAGCTGTTCCCTGGCCAAGGAAACAACAGGGGCTCTTACACTGTAGTGCAGTAAATGGCTAACTTCCCAGGGTAGTTTAAGTCCCCTGCAGCCTGCAGTGTCAGCAGAGTTGGTCATTTATGAATCAGTGGGGTTTTGTTAGAAGTTTGTTTATCTTTCAATGAAACCACCCGCCTTGCAGTTGAATTGTTTGAGCTATAAATAGAGGAGCAGCGCATCAAATTCTTTCAGAATGAAACACAAAAATATGGGTAGCAGGAAGGGTGAGAAAGAGAAGATGCAGGTCATCTTATTGACAATGACAGATAAAAGTTGGGAAACATTTTGTTTATTTTTATGTTGTAGAACGTGGAATGGACAAGCATCCAAATGAGCATTCCTCACCCACACTGTGTAAAGCCACGTTTGGATGATGGGAACTCTAAAGAACCTGACCTCCTCCTTTTGCTCCCTTCCTTCATTCCCTCCTTCCTTCCTTCCATATTAATGAGTTGGCCTGAACCATAAAGGGTAATTCTGCTGAGTCTGTTGAAAATATAGGTATCTGAATTCTTACGAAGTGAGTATGTTGCCATCAATACAAAGTGCCCGATAGTGTATTAAACTTTAAAAAAAAAATCCTTTGTTTCTAACAAGGCAATGAGTTCTACTGGCCAGTCATGCTCTTTCTGCTTGTTTATTTAAACAAGAGTGCTTCTTTCCGTTCATTTCACACTGCTTGCCTTTCAATTTCACAGTGCCTTCTAGTTGAGTTTGTAAAGTTGCCACTGAGGAGCGTTGCTCTAAGTCTTTCCATGGCAAGACAACAGGAAATGTTCACAGAATTCACACTCTTTTCCCACTGCAACATATCCTGGCAGATGTGTTAGTTACCATAGCAACAATTAAGAATAGCTCTTTAAAAAAAAAAACAACCCCACAATCAGTAATGGCTGAAACATTTTCAGACAAATTTGTGTCTCAGATTTAAATTATGCAGTGTAAAGATCTTCCTGATGATGTGTGCTTGCTAATATTTGAAAGGGTGCAAGGTAAGGAAGAGTCATCTGTGTGACTTGGATGATCCGTACCCTTTTGTTCTCCCTCAGATGGGGGATTACATGATATTGTCCTGTTTCTGCTGATGGAAAGTAGGAGAGATGGAAAGGGAGCAGGCTGATGCCGTATAAAGAAATAAGAAAAAAATATTAGCTCTTCAATGTCAATACTCTACAGCATTTAAATGAAGTTCAAAAGCTCAAGAGTTGTTCTCTGGGTTGGGAAGGTGGGTATATCCATACAGAGATCTATCCATACAGTGTATCTAAAACTTCATCCATCCCCACAACCATCTTTAAAAGTCTTCATGCTCTAAAGTTCTTGAACCACACATCAATGACAAGAATGTAAATTTGCATCATTGCAGTGGCCTACATGAAATTACTTCAGATTTATACTATTGTAAGTAGGAGAACTGAAAGTCAATTTTAGTAAAAGTTATTGTTGATCAATTAAGAAAGAAGAATTTAAAAAGGAAAGGCTATGAGCTGAATCAAGAAACCAGGCATGGATCAATGCCTTCTAAAGGAATGCAAACACTGAGCAACTCCACTCAGGTCACAGATCACAGACTCATTCAGGGTGGAAGGGACCCAGGGAGGTCCCCAGTCCCACCACGTCCCAGTTACTCCAACTGTGCTTGTATCCACATCTGCAGCCTGATTCTTCCTGTCTGTTTCCCTGTCTGCCTTAATCTGTGCACACGCACTCAAAGTGGTCCCTTTTGACAGGGCTTGTCCTTCACTTCCTTATCAGAGAAATCTAAAGCTGTTATCACCATCCCTTCCCATACCCAGTTTAAGGCCCTCGCCAGCAGTTTGGCAAGCCATTTGGCAGGGGTTCACTTACCTTACCCCACTAGTCAAATTGGTCCTGACTTTTGCTAGCACTCCTCATTCCTCAGAGAAGAAGTCCAGGTATTGTGCCTAAAGAAAAGCTCATTTTCATTTCCTCATTCTGCTGTTTTGCTTAGAAGTAAAGAGTGACTTGTAAAACTGCTTCTTGCCTTGCAGCAGAACTATTGAGAACAAGCACAGAGTAATTGTATATGGATAATCCTGTAAGCGCCTGCATAAATGGAAATATGAATCTGTATTGGGATTGTGATGGAGAAGTATAGTCATTAATTAGATGCCACAATTCTTCAGTGCTAAGGCAGAACAAGCCATTACTGAATCTGAAGTGATGCTCGTATTTCCTACAGTAACACCTTGTGGCTGAAATACTCTGCTTGTATCCAACTAATAGCTTCTGAAAAAAGAACCGACATCTTTTTTAACCTTTCCAAAACACACTAGCTAACATACTCTAACGTTTGAAAGTATATAAGGTCACCTGCAACAGCAGCCTTTACATTTAAAACAGATGTGGCTATATACAGCAGTGCAGGAACGTACCGCTTCGGGTTTTGTGTAACAAGCATCAGTGCTTGCCAGCCCTTTGCCATTTTGACACTTGCAGCGTATACACAATGCTGCTTTAGAGTCAGATATTCAGCATGTATTCACAGGGATGATTAAAAAATACTTTACACGCAGCTGTCAGCAAAGGCTGGTGCATAAACATAAACCACCCTCGACACATTATGCTTCACAGTCTCAGTTGCCCCCATTTCCTTGCTTAGTTGCACCACAGCAAGGTAGACTGAAGTTTCCAGCACAGCAATACCACCCTTAGCTTGCCAACTCATTGCTACTCGGCCAGCTGTACTACTTAGTGAGTAGTGAAATAGTTATTCCCGAGCCTCTTCTTGCCCATGTGCTGTGTTAGACTGAGGTTAAGTAGGCACTTGGCTTCTTTTATTGTGTCTGCTTGAACCCAGTCTTTGAATAGCCACAGAAGAGACGTAGAGAGGAAAACCAAGTTGTAACCCAAGCTAAAATTTACAGCACTGAGTTTTGGTTCTGCCTGCTTTATCAATGCCAGAGGAACTAATTTTGTGTTTAAAGTTAACTAAGTCTGTTTGGATTTCTGTGTACAGCTTTTGGGCTTAATCCATGGAAACAAAGATAAACGAATAACACAAAAGAGAAGAACAATTAAATATGCTGGGACAAGGTGAGGGTGAAAACAAACTTAAATATTTGTTATCTGGTTCTTAAAAGCTTTTGAGGAAAGTTAGTGGAAATCCTAAGAAAGAAAGAATGAAGGCAAGAAAGAAAAGCAAATATAGCAAAACAAGAGGAGAAACGGGGGCTGGGCATCGCTTTGTCAAGCTATTACTGTCTCTCTGTGGCAGAAGGACTGAAAGAATAAATGTCAGATCAGTTATGCTGATTTCTGTCTATCTCAGGTATTTTTTTGGTCTTCATTGTCATGGTATCATAACACTTTCCCGTCTAACTATTTATCCTCACAACACCTCTCTGAGGTAGGCCACTGCTATTATTTCTATTATACAGCTGGAGTGAGGCTCGGGTAATGGAGCAGATTCTTAGCTAGCATAAATTGTCACAGCTCCATTAACTCCAGTATGAGAGGACTTTGATGGAGTTAGGATCTGCCACTAAATGAATCTCCCTTTTCCCTGGAAGCCAGGGGTAGAGCAGGGAAAGAAGCCCCCACATTTTCCAAACTCTGCTCTACCCAAAAGACCATCCTGCCTCTGTTTAGATAATCTGTGATCTTTGGGCCAGGCCATGCTGGCTTTATTTTTGCAAGAGAAAAATGAATAAAATCTACGTGGTATTATTCACATAAAGCCTGCAGGACACATCTCGTTGGGTGGTATGGATTGTACGTTACAGAAAGGCTGAAAGTATAGGTACACACCGTGCACGCCTACGTATCTAATGTTAGAGAATTAAAAGAATGAAGCTTGCATGGAGCTGTCAAGCAGCAGTCAGTGTGGGATGGAAAACATAAGGAGTACAAAGAAGTGCGCAAACACACCAAGATTCTGATGTGGAATTAAAACACGATGTACTCAGAAAGTTTGAATAACAGCATACAAATTATTTGCTTTCCTCAAGCCTAATTCAAACAAATCAACAAGACAAGGAAATTGAAAGGAGGAAAGGTAGTAAGCTGTGTTTCTCGCAATACAGGTGTCTCAACTCTAATGAGTCTACATGATTCGAGCTGGTATCATGAATATCACCAGGAGTGATTATAGCTTGTAAAAGCAGACCAGAAAGAGACGTGCCTGTGTGTGTCTTGGGCTGTAATTAAAGCCATAAGCCATCGGTAGCAAAGAGGCCAGCTGCAGCATTTCAAACCTTTCCTACCCTAGCATTAAAAATAGATTGTGGCGCAATAATAATAAAAAATTGTGTACCCAAAATAATTCCAATAAAAAAAATTTGCACATTCGATTACTATAATTGATTTCTCTTCTAGATATGAATAAATGACCCAGGCTAAATGCCAGTTCCTTGCAAAGAATTTCATTTAAGCTTCAGTGAATTGAAAGGCTCAACCAGACTCAACATTTCCAACTTCCTAGCAAGTAGCAGAAAATCTACCTGACAGTTGCCATGGAAACAAGAACAGGAAGAGCTAACTACCAGCCTATAAATCCACAGAGAAACCTTTCTTAATTGGAAGGCCTTTAACCCACACATTTTTCTCATAGCTGCAGAGCTTATTTCTAAAGAGATTATTAAATTCCTCAATTGACTTATGAAGGATGCTTCCCACTATATTACTGCGCTCTGGGTTGCTCATTCTTTATATCTGTTTCCAAAATTACAAAGCAGAGCAAGGATGATAAAAGTTAACACAGATGTTTCAATGAAAAATCCATATGATGTTCTGAAAATAACTTCAGTGGCAATGTTCTACTAAAAAAAAACCCAAACACCCCAAACCCCCACCAAAAAAACCCCCCCACCCCGGTTCAAGAATCAAAATGGCATTAAAGAGATCTGATACCCCAACATTCTTCACTTTGGTTTCTAGGAAAGATTTTTATTTATTTTTTAAAAGGAAGGCATCTGAGGAATCATTGCTTAAATCTAAGAATAATAATTATATATGAATCCATACACACATGCACACACATGTTCTTGCACTAGCACTATGTGCAATATAGTAAATCTATAGATAACATTTTTAAGATTACGTCAATGTTTTGGTGGAGAAACTGATTTTTTCCGCATCACATACTTTCTGTGCCTTTGTTTCTTGCATTGCCATTTTCCTAACCTGGGGCGGCTGAACATTTTTTAAGGTTGGCAGCTACTTTGGGGCTGAGACTGTGCCCTGTGGTGTGCATGACACCTCCCACTGTGCAACCCAACAAAGACCAACAAGTACCGCTCCCTACTAGATGTTGAATGATCAGATGTAGGTCCAGACAGGCTTATTTGCTGGCTTTTTTTAGGTAGTCAAAGATTGTTTTATTTGGTTAAGTGGGCAGTTTCCTCTTTTTCCCTGCATTATGCCACATTTCGACTTTTTTATTCCTCATCTCCAAATTCTGGGGAGAATAGGAAAAAAAAATATTGTATGTATTATGCACCAAGGACTTATTCCTCTTGCAGTCAATGGGAGCACAACGGATTCCTGCTGTTTTCAATGGAATTAGGATTCTGCTCAGTTCCTACTTGGAAACAGGGGAGCATAGAGATGGAGAAAAGCCATCTTTTTATTTTATTTTATTTTATTTTTCCTTTTTAAAGCCTGCCTAGAATTTGGATGGAATATCTGTCCCTCGCTCCTCTAGTAATGTGCATCTGTCTGAAAAGCTGAAGGACTGTGGGGCACGGCTAGCAGTCATGGATGCTCTTCCAAGGTAGCCTTCATGCTGAAAATACTAATGTAGCAGTGTGGAGTGGGATCTGGCTCCCCATACAACCAGAACTCCACTTTGAAGCCTGAAATTCTGAAAGGTCCCACTATTTGGACCATCAGAAGAGGAAGGAGGTGAGGTCAGCCCTGGAGTAAACCTATTCCCTCTCACCAACTGAGTAGACACTCAACTTTTAGTGAGATTTCTTCGTTCCAGGGGACTCTCATGTAACTCCCACATTTAACCTGCATAACTGGTACAACCCCCCTTGTGGAAACTCTGCTTTGAGGAGAGTCTCTTTACTCCAAGGGAAGGCTTACACCCTCATACTGTTGAGCCTTTACATGACATGTCAACACCTCATAGGAGAGATATGTGGATGCTTCAGATTAGTTTAAACCAACAGTGGACTCTCACTTCCTCATGCCCTCTGAGATAGTCCTAGAAGAAAATCTGAGTTATCCAGAAATCACCTAGGGAATTTGGATGCTGGTGGGTACTATAGAGCAGAAAGTCCCCCAGTGAGATAAGAAATACACAAAGTACTTAGTCAGAGGGCAGGAGCAAACCACTACCACCATTTTTCCATACCTCTTTGTCAAATCACCTCAGTTTTAACTTGCCTTATCTTCCTCCTTTTACCTTTTTCTAGACCTGAGACTCTCTTGAATGGATACTATTTGCCAGTAATTTGTATAGTATTTAAATAGCCAAATGGAGCTGCTTGATGGAAGAAGATGCCCCTTATTTTCATGTGTGGCATGCAAGGTTTTGAATGTAGATTTTATGTGGTAAAGGATTAAAACATCCTGTTTCCCTGCCCACCTTAAATGAAACCCTGAACACTTCACATCATGTTACCATATTCCTTACATGAATGGGACCAACTGAATTTCATTTCTTAGTGCCAAGTAACAGCATAAATTCTTTGGAGTAAATTAACATAATGAACACTATATTTTATTGCCCGAATTATTGTTTTCCTCCCCTCCCCATACCATTGTTATTATTAGAATTGTTATCTGACTGTGAAAGGATCTCTCAAGGGACAGGCTTGCTTTACTTAACAACCACTTCTCCAAGTCCATCAGTCTGGCAACTGCAAGCCTAAGATTAGCTTAATAAAAGTTGACGGAAAATGATAAAGTGAATGGAAAATATTAAAGGTGCTGAGAAACAAAACTGTAATTGTCTAGCTATACTCCAGTGATGACAGCTAGAAAGCATCTGCTCCCCGCAGCATCCTAAAGCATTTGCAAAGTCTGCAGGATTCTAGAGAAAAATCCACAGCCATGTAGTCTCCATGCCTACAGGGATTTGCAATACCCTGGGGAGTTTTTAAGGGATTTTAAAAGTGACTTAACTTTTATTTTTATTGCTTCCCCCTCCCCCTCCCCCCCAGTTGTCTGTCTTGTTCTCAAGTCTGGGTGGCATGTTCAGCAGATTGCTGTTTTCTATTGCTTTCCACACACCTGCTTTCTGCTACATAGGATACAGGGACTTCACAAACCTTAAAGACGTCAAGATTTCTGTTCCAAAGAGCTTGCCCACAAAGAGCCAGACTCTCAGACCATCTGACACCCTGAAAGTATTCATTCTTATCTATGCAAGCAGTGGGAGGGTCTTGATATTTCCTAGCCACAAACCCCAGTGAATTCTTTATCTTGAAGATGTTATTGAAAGAAAAGAATGTCCATACACTTCTTCTGACCACAGATGTTTACTTGGCTTATACCCACCTGGCAGTACTTGTGCTGTCAAGATGTTCTATAGGTTGTTTTAAGAAAATTTACAACATATGATGGCAATTTCCATTTTTCCCCAGATTAATAAGGAAGTCCAGGCAACTTCATGTTTTCTCTGTAAATCTGAAGAATAAAAATCCTGTGTTGGATGCTGTTTGATGGCAGAAATTCCTTCTAAGCAGAGGAACATGGGGTACATGATAAACAGAGGAGACTATAGCCTTGGAGGTCTTTAAACCCAGCTCAGAACCCATCACTGAATTATCTGAGAAAGGAATTCCACTTATTTTTCAGGATTACGTAGTTTTTTAAGTTCTTGATTGTAGGTGAGTTGGCCATTAGTCCTCAGGAAGGGGTGAGGCTGGGTCAGGATACAATGGCTGAGCCATACAAGTGGATTATTAACTCCCTAAATATTCACCTAGCAGAAATTATTGCAGACCTAAGTCTGCTTTAATTCACCCGCTGGGAAGAGAAATAGTGGAGCATTGGAAGACTCTGCTGTATCATTCTGGTCAGTTGACTTTGGCTGGGTGCCAGGTGCCCACCAATCTGTTCTCTCACTCCCCCTCCTCAACTGGACACAGGGAGAAAATTACGACAAAAGGCTTGTGAGTTGAGATAAGGACAGAGAGGGATCACTCATCAGTTACCATCATGGGCAAAACGGACTTGACTCAGGGAAATTAGTTTAATTTATTGCTAATCAAATCTGAGTAGGGTAATGAGAAATAAAACCAAATCTTAAAACACCTTCCTCCCACCCCTCCCTTCTTCCTGGACTCAACTTCACCCCCAATTTCTCTACCTCCTCCCTGATGAGTGGGACAGGGGGGATGGGGGATGAGGAATGGGCATTGAGGTCAGCTCATCACACATTATCTCTGCCACTCTTTCCTCCTCACATTTTTCCCCTGCTGACCTGTGTGTTCCCTCACATGGGAGACAGTCCTCCATGATCTTCTCTAACATGGGTCCCTCCCACAGACTGCAGGTGGATATCTGGTCCACTGTTAACCTCCATGGGCTGCAGAGGGGCAGCCTGTCTCAGCATGGTCTTCACCATGGACTGCAGGGGAATTTCTGCCCTAGCACCTGGAACACCTCCTCCCCCTCTTTCTTCACTGACCTTGCTGTCTGCAGAGTAATTTCTTTCACGTGTTCTTAACTCCTTTTTTCTGCCTACTGCTGTGCAGAAGTTTTTTCCCCCCTTCTGAAATATGTTATCCCAGAAGCGCTACCACCGTCACTGATGGGCTCAGCCTTGGCCAGTGGTGGATCTGGCTGACGTTGGCTCTATTGGACTCTTCTAACAGTTTCTCACAGGAGCCACCCCTGTAGCCCTCATGGCTACCAAATCCTTGTCATACAAACCCAATACAACCATCTACACTTTCACCCTGCTCTCCAGAAAAAAGCTTCTACAGGAAGGTAATTTTCCCTTGGTTATTTCCAGCTGAAATTCAGCCATGTTGTCATATTTCAATAGCACCAAGCGGATGGAATAAAATTTATATTTTTGCCTATAAATAAAAACATGAGAAAAGTTTACCTCAGTAATTGTTAAAAAATGAAGAAAATATTTGAAAATAAGAAGACAGAAGAGTAATGTGATATACGTAGTGACAACTGTCTATGATACCCATTTTTGGTTTCCTGCTGTTAAATATTTGGTTGGATCTCTATCACTTCTTGCAAGAAAAGAGGTTGTTATCTACTGGCACTAATTATAATAATTTTCCTCCAGGCTACTCTTTGAGTAGGAATCCCAGATATTCGTATACTTATTACCTGACAGGTGACTTCCACAATGAGTTTACATTTCTTTCTCTTTTCCTCAACTAAGTTAAGCTTTGTTTGATATTTTCAGTGCCATTTAATACATCCTGCTGCAAATTCCAACAAACTGTAGAAAGACTTCTGGACTTGGTCTTTAGATATTGCCCTCCTATCAACAAGGTTAGACACAAGGCTCAGGGAAAGAAGGAGCAAGGAGGCAAAGCAATTTTGCAAGAGTAAACTTTTAGAATCATAGAATCATAGGACCATAGCATCATAGAATGGTTTGCCTTGGAAGGGGCCTTAAAGATCATCTAGTTCCAACTCCCCTGCCAGGGGCAGGGACACCTTCCACTAGAGCAGGTTGCTCAAAGCCCCACCCAAGCTGGCATTGAGCACTTCCAGTGATGGGGCACCAACAACTTCTCTGAGCAAACCACTCCAGTGCCTCACCACCCTCATAGTGAAGAATTTCTTCCTTATATCTAATCTAAATCTACTCTCTTTCAGTTTAAAACCATTACCTCTTATCCTGTCGCAACAGGTCCTGCTAAAAGTCTGTCCCCATCTTTCTTATAAGCCTCCTTCAGGTACTGAAAGGCTTCAATAAGGTCTCCCCGCAGCCTTCTTTTCTCCAGGCTGAACAACCCCAACTCTCTCAGCCTGTAATCATAAGAGAGGTGCTCCATCCCTCTGATCATTTTAGTAGCCCTCCTCTGGCCCCGCTCCAACAGTTCCATGTCCTTCTTGTGCTGAGGGCTCCAGAGCTGGACACAGTACTCTGTGTGGGGTCTCACCAGAGTGGAGTAAACAATGGGATGGTTTGGTTCACAACAGGATAATTTAAAAGTTCATAATATAAAGAAACAATAGATATTAATGAGAAAATAGTCACTCAAGAGATGGCAGATGGACTATGAGAACAGAAATATTGGAGATCAGTAATCATTTCATATTAGAGCATTTAATTAGACTTATTAAAGTCAAAGTTTAATGAAATGCACTAAAGCCAGCATGCAGAGAACAACAAGAGGAATGCTAAGCATTTTCTCTTAAAGATACAAAAGATCATAGAATCATAGAATGTTTTGGGTTGGAAGGGACCCCTAGAGGTCATCTAGTCCAACCCCCCTGCAGTGATCAGGTTGCTCAGAGCCCTGTCCAGCCTGTCCTTGAATGTTACCAGGGATGGGGCCTCCACTACCTCTC
>BOSO01019489.1:0-12859 GCA_018403395.1 Gorsachius goisagi
TCCTCTCTCCTGCATCCTCATCTCCTTCTATCCCAACAGTAAATTCTATTGTTCAAATCTACCTTGTACACTGCCTGACTAGTACATCTTCCTGCCCTCAGGCTTCTCCAAAACCATCACGCTTCATTCATCAGTTCAGGTAAGATGAACAGAGAGCTGCTGTACTTATTGGGTCGCTTTGTTTGTATCACTCCCCTTGCTGGATCTCTTCCTTAGACCCTGAATTCCTGAAATTCAGTGAGGAAAGGGTATTTTCCCGACTTTTTATGTCACAGATCAGATTTAAGCTTCTGGTCCATCAGCCTGAGCAAAAGGTTAACAGAGCACGCCCTGCCTACTGCAGTTTACCTCACTCCACACTGTTCCCTCTTTCTCAGCTCTGATGTTTCTACCGTCGTCAGTCTGTATGCCAGTTCAAAAGAGGTTTTTGCTGATGCACACTACAGTCTTAAATCTGCAGGGCTTCCGTATGCGTTGCAGACTTCCTTCTGAAGGGTTACTTTGGTCACAGTGGCGGCATGTGTCGCACTTAACTGCAGGTATCTATAGTGAAAAGGTCTGTAACTATATTATGCAACCATGCCTCTCTTTATAGTCGACAAGAGACATAATGAGGTGATAACTCAATGTATAGATGAGCCCTTTTTGTTCACACGTGGGTTTTGCCTTCCTCCCCCCTTCCTTAAAATATACACTTGGCACCCTCTATCTGTTCATGGAAGCCTCTATGAAGTTAATGGAAAAGGTTCTGGTTCCTTCCAGCTAAAGGAGGAAGAAATTACCATTTAGGATAGAATAAGGTTGGCTTCCAGCTAAAGGAGGTCAATCCTAAAGCATAGCTTAATTTCACATTAGTTACGCATACTTGCATATCCTCCTTCCGTGTTTCTGTCTGAAACAGGGACACAATCCACACAGAATAACAGACCTGAAGCACACAGTTACCTGCAAACTATGCATGTAAATACAAGAACAGGTCCAGCTGTCACAACAGTCTCAGTACTTCACTGCACGCTACAGAAGTTGCATTATTTTTAAAGAAAATCCTATGAGTGTTTTTGCTTGAAATTTTACTGAGTTATTTCTCCAGTTAGAACTTTTTCAAAGCAAGAAAACAAAATCATTAAAAAAGGTGAAAATTAAAACAAGCTTGCTGAGTCAGGTTGTTTAATCAAAAATAATACTGAAAGTACTTTAGATGAAGCTTTGTCTTTGGCTCCTCATATATCTTAAATAAACACCTTTGCACACAGCTGGACAAACATAGAACCATAGAATCATTTAGGTTGGAAAGAGCCTTTAAGATCATTGAGTCCAACCATTAACCTAGCAGTGCAAAGTCCACCACTAAACCATGACCCTAAGCACCACACCTACACATCTTTTAAATACCTCCAGGGACTCAACATTTCCCTGGGCAGCCTGTTCCAACGCTTGACAACCCTTTCAGTGAAGAAATTTTTCCTAATATCCAATCTAAGCCTCCCCTGGAGCAACTTGAGGCCATTTGCTCTTGCCCTGTTGCCCATTACCTGGGAGAAGAGACCAACACCCACCTTGCTACAACTTCCTTTCAGGTACTGTAGAAGGCGATAAGGTCTTCCCTCAGCCTCCTCTTCTCCAGACTAAACACCCCCAGTTCCCTAGATGCTTGCCATCAGCCTTGTTCTCTAGTCCCCTCATCAGCTTCGTTGCCCTTCTCTGGAGACGCTCCAGCACCTCAGTGTCTTTCTTGCAGTGAGGGGCCCAAAACTGAACACAGTATTCGAGGTGCAGCCTCACCAGTGCGGAGTACAGGGGCATGATCACTTCCCTACTCCTCCTGCTCACACTATTCCTGATACAAGCCAGCATGCCGTTGGCCCTCTTGGCCACCTGCAGTCACAGCTGGCTCATACTCAGCTGGCTGTTGACCAACATCATCCAGGTCCTTTTTTGCCAGGCAGCTTTCCAGCCTCTTCCCCAAGCCTGTAACATTGCATGGGGTTGTTGTGACTCAAGTGCAGGACCTGTGGCCTTGTTGAACCTCATACAATTGGCCTCAGCCCATCAAACCAGCCTCTCCAGATCCCTCTGTAGAGCCTTCCTACCCTCGAGCAGATCAACACTCCCATCCAGCTTGGTGTCTTCTGCAAATTTACTGAGGGTGCACTCAATCCCCTCATCCAGACCATTGGTAAAGATACTAAACAGAACTGGCCCCAACACTGAGCCCTGGGGACACTGCGCCCTGGGGACACTGCTTGTGACTGACCACCAGCTGGATTTAACCCCATTCACCACAACTCTTTGGACCCAACCATTCAGCCATTTTTGAACCCAGCAAAGAGTACGCCTGTCCAAGCCATGAGCAGCCAGGTTCTCCAGGAGAATGCTGTGGGAAACAGTGTCAAGCAGTGTCAAACATCTAATTCCCTAGACAAGAAATACAAAAAAGTTTTTAATTATCCTCTAACAGGATGGGAGAACATTATTATCTATAAAACTACAGGAAATTTTTTGTAAGTAATTCTGCACTCCAGAATCTGTAACCTCATTTCTGCTCTCGGTATAAAACAAAATTGAGCCAAATATGGTGTTTGAAGACTCAAAATAATGAACAGTCTTTATGTGCAGAAAAAAAGGCTTAAGATTGTATCACCTGTGAGACTTCATCAGAAAGATCCCTAAATATTAATTAAAGTTTCACAGCACCAGAAAGATAATTTTCTCTTTTGTACCAAGGTCCCTTAGGTCAGAATGCAGTTATTAGACTGTGCAGAATAATTCTAGTTTGGCAAACTCCTGCAGTTTAAGGTAAAAGCCAACACTGAAACACTTGTGATTTTCATCCTGTCTTATCATCCTCATATGAAATAAAAATAAAAATAAAAGATGGCCAGTTCTCTTCTGCCTCAGAAGTTCATGCAATTAAGTGTTTGTTTCTATCCCTTTCACTGTTATTCCCACTGTCAGATAGATTCCATGAACAACAGTCCTACTACTTGTCCAAATTCATTCAGCAAATTGCAAATCAACAATTTTACAGGATCTTTATACTACAAAGCGAAGCTTTCCTTTTAATAAGTTAATATGTAATCTTTACATAGAACAGACCTTTAAGTATTTGCTAGGCTGGCAATGTAACAAGCAGCTTTATACCATCAAGAAATCAATTCCAGCTTTTGAACTCTGGTTCAGAGAAAAAAAAAACCCACAAGCCAAGACATTACCATTGTGGCCCACCATCCCTGGCCTGTAGTTTGTTACAAGCTTAGCTCTCTTACTTTTCTCCTCTACTGCTTCTAACTACTTAGATACTGCTGTCACTTTCTGCTAAATTAATACCATTTTCACTTTAAAAAGTTCTACAGCACAGTTTATTGTTTGGGGGGTGGTATGAAGGAAAAAGCAGCGCTGCCTTTTTGCTTATTGGTATTTTTTGAACAAAATAAGCACTGCATATTATTTATATTTTAACCTCAGGATGCAACAGCACTACACACTAGATTAGATGC
Source organism: Gorsachius goisagi (assembly GCA_018403395.1). NCBI lineage: Eukaryota > Metazoa > Chordata > Aves > Pelecaniformes > Ardeidae > Gorsachius > Gorsachius goisagi. Next base: position 3,498 of record BOSO01019489.1, read on the forward strand.
ACTGACACAAGTTAGTGCCTTCAGCACTGCAGTCAACACAAATATATTTCAGAAATGTAAGCATTGTAAACCAGCTGTTCTTTTAACGATTTAAAAATATATCCTCATATGAGTCTATTGCTCAGCTACAAAAGGAAAAATAAGAGCAAAAATATTCTTAGGATTGGCTTCTTAGTATTAAGTTTCTGGTTTCTTGAAGTTCTAGCAAGATATTGCTGCAGTTCACTTCATTGCAAAGTGCTCAGAAGCAGGCACTCGCGTGCTCACACACACAGTGAGTTTCCACTATGGCCTCGTAATATCAAAGGATTCAACATCTCAATGTTACAGCACCGAGCAAGTTGAACGACATGAACAAGTCCTGTCTGTCTGCAGTGCAGAGCTTTAGCTTTGCTACCTCAAGGTTTCCAAAATTGACCCAACTAAGGAAGGAGCTCAGCAAAGCCTGCCTGTGAAGAGAGGCCTACACTGAACTTGATGCTGCTGCAGCTTGTCCAGGGATGTACAGGCTCAATATGCTCCGCTACCAGTCCTGCACCACTGAGCAGCTTACACATCAGACCTCCCAACGCTTTGGGGTCACTGCAATATGAAGCACAGAAAATAAGTATGTGGTTTCACCTTCTATTACCTCCAAAACACATGATACAGCCTTAAAATAGGCTGTATTCAAATCTGCTTTTTAACTTGGTCAGCTTAGAGGACAAGCACAAATTCCAGTTTGGACTTTAACAGAGGAAAAAGTTGTCTTAGTTTTGATTTAGAAACCTAGCATCACCCCTGGCAGCAAACCCACTTTTTCCTTCATGACCCCAGTTGTTCGTTACACCTCTTTCTAGACACTCTTCCCTACATTGTTATCTGTAATCTTTCATCTCACCTATGTCACATGAATGAAAGAGGCGGAAGCCTATAGATTATCACAGGAAACAATCCTGCAGACATAGGGACATCATTAGTTGTATAACAAATTAGACTGGGGGGGAAGATGTCATTTGTTGGAAGCATTCTTCTTGGAGAACGAACTGACAGAGGTGTAAATTTCAGAAAGCTTTGGAGAATTTTTAAAGTTGCTTCACGGAACTTCCCAGAACATCTTGGAACAATAAGTATCTCTAGGGAGCCGGTTTGCTTTCAGTTTCAGGCTTATTTTCAGGATTGCTATGAAGTGTTGAAACACCTTCCAAATCACTGCATAACAGGAAAAAACCCAAATCTCTCTATTCTGAGGCAAAAAGGTGGAATGATCTGCCAAGACCTTGCAAGAGGCATGCTAAAAGAAGACATTTGCCTTCAACCTTGGAAGAAAAAACCCCCACCACGCTACAAAACCCACACACCACATCTCCCTGCTCCCCTAAAAGGCATATTCCAATCAAAGCTAGATATGCTCCTTGCAGAGCAAGAAATTCAACTGCAACTAACATAGAAGTATAGAAAAGAACTGATCTTGTTACTGATGTGCTATGTTTATTTCCCCCTGTCCCCTCCCACGATGGCTCCTAGCAGGAGTCATACTTCGGGCATTGCAGCCTTTCCACAAATCTCAAGAGTAACATTCACATTTTGGCTGACATTCCTCATGGGTGGGAAGAGTGAGTGATAAATGTGCAATTGCATCCCTTCACCAGATGTACAGCCTTAACTTTTCTCAGTTTTTAAGGAAAAGGGTTAAAAAATATATATATCTATCTACACACATACACGCATACACACACATATACATATTTCCAGAAGTTACCAGTACTGAAACTCAACAGAAACTCCCCACAGGCACTACCTGCAAAGGCAAGCACCACTGACATTATCCCAAGTTTTTCATTTGTACAGAGAATGGCATTTAATTGAAAATGTAACTTAGATTTATGGTAATGTGATTCCCATTTGCAAATGCAGACCTTAATCGCTCACAAGAAGATGGTAGAAACATTACTTACTGACACAAGTGGGACAGACAATGAGTGAATTTCCTTGAGCAGATACTCATTTGACTCTGTTACAGGGCAGCGCCAGAGCACGAAGACCTTAGCACCTCTCCACTGTTCTCCAAAACCCGTAATTCTGTGACCTTTCCACACTATGCTATTTCTTATTTCCTGACTGGCAGGCACCCACTAGGTGCTTTCCTCCCAAAGCAGCAGGGAGTTGTTTTTAGACAAATGACTCAAGATGACTGAGTTGACAGCATCATGTAGCCAAAAGCCAACGCAGGAAGATGCTGCCAGGTCCCTTTCAAAAGGGTATGGGGGTCCAGGAATTGCACACATGACTTGCCATCAACTGGAATGAATGTCCTCTGCAGAAATTTGAGCAATAGGAACCTAGAATTGTTTTATTTTCATATGGTGCTAGATTGACGTATTTTTTTACTCCAGTTCTCCAGGAATAGGACACACTTTTCCCCCAATGCACTGCTAGGTAATTCAGAAAGTAACATTTTATAGAATGGTGAGGCAGGAGAGGTGGCTCCACAGGCCTTCGTGCTGCGCTGGCATGAAGAAGCGTGCGTTGCCACACTGCATGCCCCAGCAGTAGCACTGCCTGGGACTGGCCTGCAGCACGGGCGTACCATTGCCCAGGTCTAACAATGCTTGTCTCAGAGGCACGACCTGTGGTGGACAACTCTTGCTGCAGAGGGGTCTATGAAGTTACACCTCTTAACCATCTATGCACTCCCCTATGGCAGAGACACATAGCAAAAGCGAGCACTTGCCTTCCCAGACACTTCAGGTCAGGTTTGAGCTACCAGCGAACGCAAGTTTGAGTGACCACAAACAGTAGAGAATTGCAGTGATGAAGGGTGAATGGCAGTGAATGGCCTCTCACTGTCCTGGGTTACGCACAGTCAGTCATGAGAGGGAAAACAAACCCTGCCAGGGCCACTGATGCCTTAAAGCAGTGCAGCCGTTTCCACAAGCACACAAGCTAGAGCCCAAACTCCTCACACACACTGCACACGGCAGCACTGCTTGAGTGAGCTACTTTGTGACTTCAAGTGATCACAAGATGATGCCTTCAAAGGCACTGCAGGGAGTGTGTGGGGGGAAAAATCTGGGGTGGGAGTAAAAAGAGGAAGAAAACACAGCCAAGGAAGAGACACCTTGCTGCAAGGGGGATGCTCTGTTGTTTATGACCACCAGATTTTCTATGTTCATGATTGCCATGTCCATTGCTACAGGATTCAAAGCAGCGCTATCACAGGGACAGGTAAAATGACTTAATATTTCAAATAAGGCAGTTCAAGCTGCACTGCAGACCTTTTTTGTTATTTGTTACCAGCCATCATTATGGTTTGTTGTATGGTTAAAACAGTATTAACACAATTCTTTCACTATAACAAGTAATTTAGAGCATCCAGAGGCTTGCTGCCCAGAAAACATTCTCTTATCACAATAAAAAAGCAGGGTTTTATTTAGCCAAGGTCTTTTCAGCCTCAATGCAGAGTACGTGCATAAATACAAACAGGGCTACAGCAGAAATTAGCATAATCAATGCAAGATACTCCTTGGGTACCGAGTTACATTTAGCGATGAATTAAGCTATGACAACTGAAAAGATTTCTGCCGTATATTCTGGGAACAGTAAATTCTGTGCTACCACTTCCACAGTTCAAAACCACAGCTACGAAAGCAGCTGACTTCTAGAACCCAAAAAATCCTACAGATTGCTCCTTACCTCTACAAAATATTCCTGAAAGTTATACTAAAGGTCTTCTAATGGTTTTCTCATTGAGGGTGCCTGCATGTTTTAAATGATCTCAAAACCAAGAGTTAACCTTGGTTAGCATGCAGGAGGACGTGCTGCCAGGTCTTAACCTCACAGTCCCACACTTGTGTCCGCAGTAAGAACCATAAAGTATTAAGAGATGTATCAGCCCAAATAACCAAAGGCTTTTTCTGCATATGAAGTTAGCATTCAGCTGCAGCAACATACCAGGTTTGTTGTCCCTGAAAAGCCCTATTCCCCGAGAAGCACTATTCATTTTCAATTTACTACAATTGCCCAAAGAAACCTAATGTAACTTGATTTTCTTCCGCTATTTAATCACTATTGCCACTGCTCATTCTATTTGCATTTTGATGGATTTTAAACCCTCACATTACTTCTGCACACTTTCCTCAGCTGCTTACTCGAATTACTGGACTTTCTTCATTCGGTTCTTTCCCCAAAATTCTACTTTATCATAACAATAACAGCTTTATTGCTCAGTAGATTAGAAGTGCTGCACATAAGTTGTTTCCAATATTGCCTTTAAGCAATCAGAGTCAAAAGAAAGCCTGGTTTCTTCCTGAAAGACAAAGAGAGCTCTTACTTGCACAAGTCAGTGAGCTGTGCTCCCTCTGGCACATCAGGGAATAGGAAAAACCAGAATCGACAGAAAGGCATGGAAACTCAGAAGCATCTGAGCTGAGCTAGCTTGTGTCCACACCACTAATTAATTAAATTTACATCTGACAGAGGGGTATTTGCACTCAGGCTGGCCAGATCAAGCCCACAGAAACAGTACACTCAAGCATCTGGATATGTGAAAGGGCTTTTTGTGTTAGGAGTAACTGCAGTGGTTCCGTGGGTAAGACACTACTAGGACACTTGCAAGACATAAAAGAGACAAATAGGATAATCAGCTGGTGTTGACAGAGTGCTAGTATCATATGTTGTATGGAGTTGTCTTACACACCCTGCATAGGATTAGCTGTTCTGCAGGTAATACTAGAAACTATCAATATATTTGAAGTAAAAAACCAAACCAAACAAAACCCACCACACAATCAAAATTCAAATGCATACAATTCATTCTCATAACAGGATTTTTCAGGTAGTTACGGACTTACCATTTCTTTTTGAAAAAAGAACACTCTTCACTAATTCAGGGTTGTATCTGCCAGTCAATACCTGCCTTGAATAGTAAGGTCACTCAAAGCTGAGTGTCTTATGTCTCATAACACTACTAGCAAATCCATTTACTTCTACTCTAGCCAAATGCAAATAGAGCGACAGTCTCTATTTCGCTGTTCTACACAGCTGAGAGGTGTTATGGCAGGAGAGTAGAGGTGTAAGTTCGTGGGGTACAAAAACTCCAGACAGAGCTGCTGTGACCTGCAGACACGAACCATTGCCCAGAGGCAAGAACCGTCAGCAGACCATTTTATTAATTGGATACCCTTCTTCACATTTGGCTTTGGAATCTTCCAAAATCAGTTGTTTCCTTCCTTACTTACTGACCCTGCTTGCAACAAGTCTTTCTTCAAATATTAGGATAAAATCTCCTTGCAAAACTCTGTGGATAAAAATCTCCTTGTAAATCTCATTACAAAGTATTAGGCGCTCTGTTTTCTGGGAGAAGGATTTTGCTGCTGCCAAGTTCATCGGGTAATGGGAGAAATCAAACTGCCCAGCAAGCTTACCTCCTCTCATGCATTAGGTCACTGGATTCCTCAAATGAAGTTCAATTTCTTTGTAGCACTGGTCAGGTCTGATTGGTATTTGCCACCTGAGATTAAATATGGAACTACCTATGATGAGAAGAGCTAATTTTCTGCCAGCAACACATTAACAACACAGCAGCCAGTAATGTAATTTACATGAACTCCCATCAAGATATCTCTAAGCCAAGCTTTTGAATAGAGCCCTTTAAGGAAGTTTTGCTTTGAAAAACATGTAAGTTAAAAACATGTCTATTAGTTCTGGGAAAGTTTACTGGTGGGGAATTCATATCTTCAACATACCGGACTTGTAAATATTAATAAATATTTAATACTTTATTATTATTAAAATATCTATGGAATAAATAAATATTCAAAGACTTCTTATGGTGATTTATGGTGTCCATAATATGGCTTACCAAACTGGTTGATAACAAATGCTGCCATCTTTTGATGCTGGAAGATTTGCTGCTTGTTCTTCTTGCAAAACAAAATGTCACTCATTAAACCTTATTTGGACTGAAATATCTCAGGACAAATCTTGACTGTAGCTAAAGCTACTTCCTCTAGTTTCTTTGCAGAAAGGAAGAAATAACCAGTGACTCTCCAGGAACATAACAAAAGAACCAGGTTCTGCAGAGGGGAAAAAAATATCAGGGATAACAGGACAGAAAGTTTTGCCTAGAGGACAGGATCAGAAGCAAATGTTTTTGTTGCACCAGGTCTCATTTAACAACCAGACCACTCAGGAACATGAAAAAGTGACAGCACAGAGACTGCACAAGCCACTGCAAAGGGATTTTTGGATGCTCCAGAAGATCTATACTAAAACTTAGAAAGTACTGCAGAGTAAACAGAGCGGCAAGCATACAAAAGAGCATAGCCTATCATCCATGTAGCTCTCATTCCATAAATATTGTTTCCAATAAATAAATAAATAAAATCCTCAAGAGTTCACCTGCCTGCTGACAGTTCACAACGTATCTTGGAAAGCATTAACTCAGGACTCTGTAAAAGGTCAGCTGAAATACTATACATCCTAACGCAACACATGCCAAGAGAAGAAAAAGTATTGCCTACTACACCTCAGAGATGCGTTAGGGCTCCCATGGCAAAGCACTGGATGTAACACAGCAGGACTGGCAAACTGCCTAGGAAGAAATTAGTAGAGTTTGATGTATGCATGACACCTACTAAGAGAATGAACTTTTGCTGTCATCTTCCTAGGATAACATGTTTCATAATACAGTTGCAAGAGTATCTACATTTTCAGTGTACTGGAGAGTGGTACACTGGTGGGAAATGTTGTTTGTGAAGAACAAGAAATTATTGCCACTGGTTTAATGCCTAAGTCAGGAACCACACGGCGTTATGGAAAGTTAGATCAGGAAAGTGATTACTTCTGAACATCTACAACTAAGCGCAAGGTGACCCAGATCCTTAAACCTGCTGCCTCCTGAGAAGCCACACAGAAACATAAAGCCAGATGGGATCAGGGGGTGCAGCCACTTGTCTTAAAGACTCCAGAGAAGCCTTGCACCAAGAGGAGAACACTGTTACACCTTAGGAAAGCAGACTATCACAAAACCAGGCAGCTGAGGCATGGCAGCAAGCTCCTGATGCCTTGTATTGTGCCTAACCTTCGTTTCTGCAGGCAAATCCCTGCTTCCACTCCTAACAGCTCCTTGGCAATAGGGTTTCCCAAGTGGCTCTGCAAGTGTGGGAAGAAGGGAGAAACATAGCATCTTTACAAGTTTGAGAATGTCAATAGAAAAAAGCCACACAAAAAGGGAGAAATTGACTTAATCTAGTGCTCAGCGGTCTTTAAGCTTCACCTAAATTCATAATGTGTCTAAATTATGAATTACTTAAGAAGTTCGAGCCTGTCCTCTGCACCAGTTGCTGCTTTAGCTTTAGCTCAGCAGGTATCTACCCTGCAACAACGCAAGTAATGTCTCTGTATGCAATTACTAGACTGAACTCAAGCTTTTTTATATATATTTATATATATATATATATATATATAATTATTTAAAAAAAAACACCCTGAAACTTAAGGAGCAATAGATTAAATTGATAAAAAATACACACACACAAGATTCCCACAAAAATCCTACACACAACTTGCATCCTTTTCTGGATACTGTTTAAAAAAAAAAAAAAAAAGACCTGCATGTTAGTTACATAGGATTTTTCAAGGCAGAACAGAGACCAAATTTTGCTCTGTTTTGGACTCCTTTGCAATGTTCAGGTCAATCTGCATGTCACAAACCCACAGACGTGAAAAGCCTTCGGGTACCATCAATCTCAGCATTGTGGAATTATACTTTTCTGGTTTTTTAATCCAAACTTGACAAACCTAAAAGCAATGACTACTTGTCAAGAAGAATGGTACAATAACAGGTTCTCGGCATTCACACTATGACAAGGCAGTAGCCAAGGCATTTAACCTAAGTTTTAAGTCTACCGCAGAAAACTGCAAACCAGCTTATAAAATAGCTGTCTGTTTAGGTTGTTTCAAACAAATCACGTCTGTTCCTCTCAATGTTACTTAGATTTAATCTAAATTTTGTTTCATTCTCTCTGCAGTGGCAGTTTGCCTAATTCCTGATGAATTATTACTTCCATCTCTAAATTTTTTTTGTCTCAAATAGGCTAAAAAAAGAAAAGAAAAAAAGAGCTATCTCCCTGCTTAGCGCTTCACAAGAGATGCATAAGAATTCCCCACTCTGGAGACAAACACGCATCAGGATGCACAACTGCAATACCACAAAAAAACCCCAACCCAAACCCCTGAATAAACCCCTCACTTGATCTCTCTGTAAATCATATGATTAAAATGGTTCCGTGCTTCATATTTAAGACAATGCTGCACCATATATAGCACCAGAGAGCACTGCAGAAACTGCAAAGGGAAAGCATGCAATTCTTGTGATCCAGTTCTCTTTGACAATCTCGTAAGACAATTTTAATAGTCAAAAGGGAACATGAATAAGGAACGGATGAGCCATTTGGTCTTTCGAAAAAAAGGAAAAGCAGAGGCTTGAAATGCTGCAGAGGAGGAACTTGATTTTTAGCACAGATAAGACAGTCAAAGGTTATGTAGGAGGCAACTCCACTGAGGACTGGGGGGGACAGGCAGAAGAGAGAGAAAAGTCTGGGGTTCTTTCTTGATCCAGGAGAGTAGGAGTTAAGCACATCCTACAGGAAACAATTTAGTGACAGCAGGAGGAGGTAATATTGGGGAAGTGGCTAAAAGAGAAAATGTATTTGTTGTGGTCTCGTTATCCCTTTTATACCTGATTCACCTTGGTGGAGATTCAGCTCACACAGAAAAGTGGCCTGTGGTTTCTTCTCAAATGTTTCTATTAAATTTCATACATACTAATGAGAGAAAAATGGATATTCTTGTCCTGTTACAGGAAGAATATGCACTGGGTGGGGAGGAATTAACAACAGAGTTGAAAACTTCATAAAAACTGTTTCAGGAAACTGAGGAAACAATAATTTATAACACTTGTATGGAAAGTACATGTTAAACTAGCATAAACTCTTACCAGTTGTAGGAGACTGTTGAACAAAGAGTTGGATAAACACTGACATACTGAATGGGTGAAAAATGAACCCCATGAACCCTTAGTATTTACAGGCAAAATTCTAGACAGACAACTAGGACTTCTCCTACACCCATTTTCCATCACAGTCTCAAGTTCCAAAAGTAACAGCAGGTACAGTGCCATCCAAGTGTTTCACCTGCCGCAGGTGTACGAGAACTCAGCTCAGATACCCATCTCTAACACCGTAAGTTCTTTGATTATGGAAAGCACATCTACATTAATGCATAAAAATATGAGCAGCTCTACTGAGAGGGACCTGGGAGTCCTGGTGGATGACAAGCTGACCATGAGCCTGCAGTGTGCACTTGTTGCCAAGAAGGCC
>BOSO01019490.1:0-11198 GCA_018403395.1 Gorsachius goisagi
ATGAGGAAAAACTTGTTTACTCTGAGGGTGACCGAGCCCTGGCCCAGGCTGCCCAGGGGGGCTGTGGAGTCTCCTTCTCTGGAGATATTCAAAGCCTGCCTGGATGAAGTCCTGTGTAACATGCTCTAGGAGAACCTGCTTTAGCGGGGGGGGGGTTGGACTGGGTGATCTCCTGAGGTCCCTTCCAACCCTTGCCATCCTGGGATTCTGTGTAACTGACAGCAATGATTGAGCTGTTTGTGAGGACACTATTAATTGATTTGGAAGTCCTGAGTGCAGGAGTTTCTTTTTGTATCTGAGTGTTAGGAGGGTCTGTTACGTTTCTTGAAGCTCTTCATCCACGTCTCACACTGCAGTGGGTTGCATACCTGCTGCAAACCCTAAGCGATCTGTTCGACTCTGTTGCATGGTGGTTCAATGAGATGGTTTGGAGGTGGAGTAAGCTCCTGCTAGTCCTGCTGTAGGAAGGAAAATCATAGAATCATCACAAAATTGTTTAGGTTGGTAAAGACCTTCAAGATCATCAAGTCCAACTGTTGACCTAACCCTGCCATCCCACCGCTAAAATAAAACAAACCAGGGAAGATCATTTTGCCATTGCCCACCTGCAGAGTAGGGTGCACAGCTCTGGCTTCTCCATCTCAGATGCGTTTTATATAGCAGAGCTAAAAAAGCCTCAGAGCAGGGCAGCAGCAAGGATGAGCAAAGGTGGGGAATGGCTTGAGTGTGAAAAATGATGAATGGGGCTAGGACCTGGAAGAGGCAGAGGAGTAGCTATGAAATCGTGAGTACCATGGAGAAGGAGAACAAGGAGCAATTGTTCTGTCCCAGCAGCAGGACTCGGGTGGGGGGGGGTGTGTGTCAAAGGGAACCAGCAGGCCACAGCTCCAGAAGAGACCAGCAGAGGTGGCTTCATGGTGGGGGCATTGCTGAGCAGTGAAATGCCTGGGCAGCGGGGATCCTGGGCATCCCAAATGCGACTGGACAACCCTGAGAAGGGAAAAATGTGTCATCAAGTATTAAACACAGGAATGCCCCGTGTGACCCAGGACATCCGTTGGTGGTGGGGAGAGGAACCTGGGGAAATCGGGCAGTGTCCTTGCCCTGCCCTCATCTGCGGTGGGCTGGAGAGGGGCTGCTGAGCACGACAGCTTCCTGGGCTAACCTGGTGTGCCCAGCACAGTCTTGTCCATCGCTCAGTCATCAGTCAGTCAGTTGGCAATCAGCTGAGCTTTAAGAACGCTAAACTTTAGAGAGTTTCATAACTATTAACGGCTTTATCTTCATGCCATTAAGTATCATTAGGTCCCTACTATGGGTTTAGCAAAGCTCGGACGAGCCAAGAGGGAGAAACGATTGCTGTCCGTATGCCTGAAATCATCTGTCCCACTAAGGACTGCAATGAGCCATGAGCTATCATCACATCAATTAACCTTTGTTCCATTTGACGTTAGGAGGGCCATAGAATTACAGTTTTTGTAATTAACCTCCTAAATAGGGATGCATCCAAACCAAAGAGAGATCCCTACGTCTCCCAGGCCCCTGCAAAGACAGGGAGAGAGAGGGACGAGGGCCATTAAACACAAGGCACTAATGTCCGCTGAGGTCTTTTGTTGCCTTGCAAGGGAAAGGGCTGCTCTGCGTCCCCGGGGCTCGGGAGCCTCCTGGGCGGGGGGCAGCGCTGCGCCAGCGGCCTTGGATCCAATGCCAGGGAAAGGAGGGACCCGCGATAGGGAATGGGGAAAGGGGGAAGCTCCCAGGGCCTAAGTAAGTACGAAAAAAGGAAGCTCCCTTCCCAGAAAGGTGTCCTGTGCAGCCCCTCCAGGAGCAAGTGCCTTGTTGAAGACCCACAGGCTGCTTAGGACCTGGTCTCTGCTGCTCAGGGTCAGATCTCAGTGGCCTCAGCGGGGGAAAACCATGGAGCAGCCATTTAAAGGGAAAAACTGGAGAAGATTCACTGAGCAGCAATGGGGAAGTAATTGAGCTAAACTGAAGCGTAATTAGAAAATAATCATGGTGAGCAGCAGTTTAACACATTTTATTGTAATTTGAACAGAAGTTGCTTTATGAGTTTGTGTTCAGCCCCGTCTCGGGGCTTGTGGTGTGCTGGCTGTAGCGTAGACAAAAGACTTTTTCTGTGGCTTGGGAATGAAGCCAGAAACAGACTCTGCTCCCTCATCCTCATGGCCACATCTTTCTCCATAGGCAGTGCTGGGGAAGGGTGGGAGGAGGATTTCGGTTTCTCCAGCAAGGTGGGACAGGGATGGTGGTACCACCCATGGCAGGAGGTGGTGGCTGTCAGCAGGGGGGGGACGATGCTGGGAGACCCCACTTGCTTGCTCCTGGTTAGTCGAGAGTATATTTCCATCCATGCTTTCTGTCTGCTGTTTTGCTCCAAAGCTGCTTATGCAAAGCGTTCAATAAATACCCCCTGAAACGTGGAGGAGATGAACAAGGTAATGTGAAGAATAATGAAATGTCCCTCAGCCTCCGGGGAAGCAGTATTGACCAGCCATGGAGAGAGCTCGTAATGAGGCCCACTTTACCCAGAGAGAACCGTAATAGCCTTCCCTTTTGCACCCCCCCCCCTCCCTCGCCATCCCCGTAAATTGTGTTTGCTCAAGAAAATTATTTGTGCAGGAAAGGAGCCAGGCAGCAAGTGCGGACTGGAAGAGCTGGCGTGGAGGGAGGGAGAAAGGTTGGGGGGAGAGTCATGGGCCAGATGTGGCTCCCCAAGGTCAGTCCCGGTTGCAGACAAGGTCTGCTCTGTAAAACGCCCCTCTGGACCCTGCTGGCCCAGGATCCTGGGGGCAGGAGACTTTGGGAGAGTGGGAAGCAGGGGGTGGGGGGATCCCGTGCTCCGTAAGCGCAGCCCTCATCCCCATCCGGTTTTCCCCTTGCCTCACCCACGTCTCTCTGTCCAAAACTCTGTTATTTGTGCAGGTGGTGCCATCTCTGCACCAGTCCCCCCCCCCCGGCCCTGGCAATTACCCCAGCTCCTGAGCAATGCCCCTGTCCCCAGCCCCTGCTCTGCCACAAGAGGCTCGCAGGGAGCCTTGGGGGTCCGTGCACTCGCACGGTGGATTAACTGGCCACTCCGGCCCCTTTACTGGCCACCGTCTGCTGCCAAGATCCCCTGAGCCGCGGCAGAGCATCCAGCAGAGATTGCATTGCTGGGCAGAGCCCCAGCAGGAGGGTGACCCAGACGAACTGGGGGCTCCAGTTCCCCACCCGCAGCGGCTCTTGCTTCCCAACCTGTTCCCCGGGGGTTCTCAGCAAACTCTCCTGCACCACGGTATCTCTCGTTTCAGCATTCATGGGGCTTTCTAGAGCAGACCTGGCTTTAACTGAGCTACCTGCTCAGGGCAGCATCCCACCTACCTTAACCTCTGCTGAGTTATCCCTGTGCCTTCTGTTCCTCATTCCCATTCCTTGCCCCATTGCTATCTGGGGAGGCAGCAGGTCCCTGTCACTCTGCCTTTCTGTTCTCCCGACTCATCTCTCTGCCTTTTACTGTCAGAGCTTCCTTTGTCCTCTCCCTCCTTGAGCAGCATCCCAGCTGGGACCGGCATCTCATTAGACTGCAATTCCCCTTGCCTTGGTCCAGGGTACAGAGTGCCACAACATCTCAAATTGAGCTGGGACTCTTGTCTCACAGCCAGCAAGGTCACTGCCATCCAAGGAGCTCCTAAGCATGCGAGTATACGATGCAGCCCACATTCACAGTGCAAGAGGTAGCTCTGCAAACTTTAGAGATATCCGAGTCCTCAAGCTGGTGCATGTGAGCACCCCCACACTGCACCATTTGCTTGGCAGACAGAGGGGAAATAAGGGTTGCCTTTTATTATTGTTATTATCGTATCATTTATTTAGTCAGTGATGTCCAGAGGAGAGACTCCTTTCTGCCTCCGCGGCGGGTGAGAGAAGGGCGTGGATGAAACCACCAGATGGCGGAGAACTGGGCGAAGGCAGGAGCCTGCCAAGTGCGGTTGGGAGATCACAGAATCCCAGGATGGCAAGGGTTGGAAGGGACCTTGGGAGATCACCCAGTCTCACCCCCCTGCTCAAGCAGGCTCACCCAGAGCAGGGGGCACAGGACAGCGTGCAGGCGGGCTTTGAATATCTCCAGAGAAGGAGACTCCACAGCCCCCCTGGGCAGCCTGGGCCAGGGCTCGGTCACCCTCAAAGTCAAGAAGTTCTTCCTCCTATTCAACTGAAACCTCTTTTGTGCCCATTGCCCCTTGTCCTGTCACTGGGCACCACTGCGAAGAGTCTGGCTCCATCCTCGTGACATGTGAGGCTTGAGTCCGTGGTGGATCACAGACACGTGATGGTGTGGTCTGCCCCAGGTGGGGTTTTTTTCTTCCCTGCTACGCTCTGATGTGGTTGAGTATATGGTCAATCCAGGCTGGGGTTTCCAAAACTTTGTGGTGTCCTCCATGGTCTCACCCTGGCCCTTGGGACAAGGTGATTCTCCCCCTGAGCTGTGGACAGCCTCACGCTGGCACCCTTGGGGGATCATAGAATCATAGAGTCACAGAATGTTTTGGGTTGGAAGGGACCCCTAGAGCCCATCCAGTCCAACCCCCCTACAGTGACACTGCTAACCAGATCAGGATGTCCATCTCCCCCCTCCAGGCAGGGAACAGAGGGTTTGGGTTTCACAGTGCCCTGGAGAAAATGCTCTGGAAGCTGCCAACCTAAAGCAAATTGGAAGAGACTCCCTGCTGTGTTCAATCTCTTGATTAAAGCAGCAGCTGATCTGATTGTCATTCCTAACAGATCAGTGCTGAGTTTTCCAAGGTTGCTGCTGAGCCCACTGTTAGCTTGGCTGGTTGCAATGATCTGGATATATCCTAAGGGTTTTTGTTGGGGTCTTTTTTGTTTGGTGGTTTTTTTTTTTTTCTTATGGTATTGAGCCTGCTCAAAAAAATAACTTCTTTCTCATTTTGTGTTCATTGGGGTTTCACACGAAGGAACCTGCCAACCTGGCAGAAAACCTTTGGTCATGAGTTGCTGAGGGATGCTGAAGCAAATCAAACTAAACCAAACTCTATGAAATCAGTAAAAGCTAAGCTGGGGCCAAACCAGACCGGATTCAAACAGACCCCAGCAGACCAGTCTCAGCAGACCAAACCAGAGACTTCCCTTGACTCGAGCAGAGCAGGCCAGACAGGATTTGGGTTAATATTTGAGCTGAGTGGAATAGAAGGGCCTTTGGGCAGGGGAATAGAAAGGTGTTTTCTTTCCTGCTTCCACTGATTCCAGGGGGAACCCTGCTTTGCTGTCCCTGGGAAGCGGGCCTTCTGCTCAGGTGCAGAGCTTCCTAAGGTGAGATACCTATTTGGAAAGCTTGCCAGAAAGCCACAGCATTTCAAGGGAGACCACTTTTCTTTCCGTAGGTAGAAAAAAGGCCCTGTAGAAAAAGCCAAATGGAAGCAGAGACTCATCCTTACCCATTATTTACTGTCTTAGGAATCTCTGGACACAACGTGGGAAATGGTACCCATCGGTATGGCAGCATTGACTGTGACTTTTCTGCTATAGAATCATAGAATTGTCTAGGTTGGAAAAGACCTTTAAGATCATCAAGTCCAACCGTTAACCTAACCCTGCCATCCCACCACTAAACCATGTCCCTAAGCACCTCATCTACCCTTCTTTTAAATACCCCCAGGGATGGGGACTCGACCACCTCCCTGAGCAGCCCATCTGGTTGATGCCAGGTACTAACCTTGATTTCCTCCCGCCTGGAAGGGACACACAGCCCTGATCTAAACACAGGGGTTAGGGAGCTATGTGCCTGTGCCATAGGGTTGCAATCGGCAGCACCCATTCGTGGCCTTGCTGCTCTCCGCACCACGAGCTACCCAACGGCAATCCCAAACAGGGACAGCTCTCTGGAGACCAGGTATTTACCAGACTGTCATTATCCGTTGAAGTCTCTTATGATTTTTTTTTCCCCATAAAACCAAGGAAACAAACAAACAACCCAGAGGAAATGATTTTCTGCAGTCTCAACAGTTAGGATAAAATCTTTGTTTTTAGACCCTCTCTTCTTCCCCATGCTTCAAGTTGAGCTCGTTACTTTTCCCAGCTAATTAGCATGCAGCCTGCAGGTTCCACGGCATCAGCTAAATATAAACCATCCTTTTATTTTTTCCTTTTGTTTGAGGGCTGTTGACAGAGCTTTTTGTTCACTTGAAAGGTAGAGGATTAGCCATGTGAGGTTCATTCCTCATGTCTGTCTCCTGTCATCAGAGGACAGTGGGTCCCATCCATTAGCCAGGCACACGTCCAAGGCAATGCACTGGGCAAGGTTTCGGACAGGACAATGTCACAGCCAGACTCAAGGGGGTGAGCTCCTGGGGTCTGGCTTGGCCACAGGCTAGTGCTGAGGACAGGAGCTCAGCTGTCATCAGCCCTGGCTTTTCTTCCCTGCCTCTTGACTGTACAGAGGAGTTATCTCCTTTCAATGTGCTTCGTCTTCCCCACGGGGTGTTTTGGGAACAGTCCTGCTTGGGAAGAAGAGTAGCTGAGGTCTACGAATAGGAGAATAGGAGAGTTGCAGGGGGGTTGATCCCAGTCATCAACCTTTTGGTTTGACCAGCTGGTACCTGTAAAATTCTATGAGCTTTCCTAAGAAACGAGCCTCTAGCAGGCATGGGGCAATGATACGTGTCCTCTCCATGTGCTTTCCAGGCTTCTACTAACAGAGCTGGCCTCCGTAGCTGGCTTGTTTGCCAGTTTGTAATGCTTTAGGAGCAATGACATTCCAGACTGAGGAAGGATGAACACAGCCTCTGCTGTTAATTTCTCATCATTTGGTGCCCCTTGTGTCCCTTTTGTACCCATCAGGAGGACAGGGTGACATTAAGGGAGCCACAGACCGCATTTCGAAGCCTAAGGGATCCCATCTTGGCTGAACTGTAGCTGACATTTCACCCACCCTGGGCTTTAATGTGCAGCAAAGACCCTCTGGGCATGATACACAACCGTTTTATAGAGCACTGAAACAGAGCATTCTCCAGCTGGGATAATAAAGGATTTTATTTTTTTTTCCTCAATGGCTCCTGTTGGAACACGTTATGAAACCCTTTGTGAGAGGCTTTAAAGAGTGCCTTTAAAATTAATTCAAATGGAGTGAGACTTGGCAGAGATTGAAGTGGCAAGAAGAAGGTGGGGGATAGAGAACCTCCCAACCAAGGGAAATCATTCCTGGAGCATGAAGAAGGCTGTCTGCAGGGTTAGATCTCTTTCCTCCTCCCAACCCATGAAGCAGGTGGCAAAATTTGGATTTCCTTCCCTGAAGTTGGCACGCAGTTGGCCACTTTAGCACCGATTCATTGGTCTGGCTTGGTCTGGTTGGTCCCAGCACACGCTCAGTGCCCACCAGCCACAAACAGCTTGGTGTGGACCCTTGGGGTGACCAGGTGATTTTGGCTCTGGTGTGATCCCAAATGAACGTCCCTTTGGGCCTACACCATCTCTGCAGCCACAGGGTTCCCAGCCACATCCATCCCACTCTACTGGCAAGGCTTCTACCTCTTTGCTTCTGGTGGGAGGTGGAAACAAACACTGCCGTCCCTTATATCTCCTTCTCCTCTCCAGGGCTAACTCTGTGGCTTCTTTTCTATCCAGTTCCACTTATCTCCTGTCTGTGTCCAGCATCACCAGTGATTTCAGCACTGAAGAAAGTCAAAAAATGGAAAAGACCCCCCCTTCCCAGTACATAATGTTTATCAGTCTATCAGTTCAAGAGGGAAGACCTTCACCCCATTGAGCTGACACCTCACCTTGCCTGTGTCCTGCTTGCTAATATTTCATCCTGGCAAGCCCGGGAAGTCCACCTTGCATCCCAGTTCCCTCCCACTGACCTGGAGCTGCGCTGTCCTTAGGTGAGGACAGCAAGGGATGAGGGACAAACCGTCTGCTGAGGGGACAGCATCATCAGCAGGCATGAGACAGGGGTTTCTGGCCCCCGTGTTTGTCGGACTGGCAACCAGGGCTGTTGGATGTCCAGAAATCTGTAGGTCAGTGCGCAAAGTGTTAAGATGGGCAGAGCCAGGGCTGATGTGCTAGAGGCTTTCTGGTGCCTTGTAGTTCTGCTGGGGAGCCTGGTGAAAGAGAAAGCGTGTGCTTTCCAATAGAGGCTTGTTTTCCGAGACAGATCAGAGTTACTATAAGGAGTAAGGGGATGAAATTTGAAGATAGGCATGAGCATGGGAACCTGTACGCTAAGGTATCTCCAGATATTGAAGTCTTCTTCAGAGGGAAGAAGTAAAAATTAATCTGGAACGGAGGCACAGGGGAGCTGGAGCCTGCTTTGACCTTGGGAGAGGGATGGGGTAAGGGAATGGAGGTTGGGCATCTCCATGCTCTGCCAGCTGAAGCCTGACGGTGCAGTACAGGTCTTGTGTCGTCTCTGGGCTTTCCAATAGCAGCACAGTGGCACAGCTATGATCCTCAAAACAAAAAGTGAAGCTAGAAATCCTACAGCTTGACCGCTAGCCTGCCTCTGCCATTTTTCCCCTTAAATCCAGCCTCACTGCTACAGCGGAGCCGTGTGTTTCAGAACCTCCATCCCTCTGTGCCTGCTCCAAAGTTGATCCGTACGTTAACCGAGCAAGCTGGGTTTTTCAAAGCCGCCTCGGGCTGTTTTAATGTTTCATCTAAAGTGGGTCATTCATTTCTGAGGAGAAGATTAGGGAAAAAAACAAACACCGCTGCTTTGACCAGGCTGAACAAAATTCTGACAGATGGGTGGTTGGAAAGTGCAAGCCTCTATGTTGGAGACGGGAATCGATGTTTGTGAAATACCACTCAGCCTAACTAGAGCCGCCCCCGTGAAAAGCCATGCATCTTTGAAAACTCCCCAGCCCATCTATTTTCGGTTGCAGCTGGACCGCTCTGTCCTCTGAGTGCTTCTGTATGCTGAGCTTGCTCTGCCTTCCCATGGCTCCTGCAGTCCAATCTGACAGCACTTCCAGCATCTACAGAGTGATTTTTTTTATTTTTTTTTTTGGTGGAGCTGTTGCTCTGTCGTGTCGTGGTAAAGCTTTCCATCCAAAACCAGCACTTCCAGCATATACAGGGTGATGGGTTTTTTTTTGGTGGAGCTGTTGCTCTGTCGTATCATCGTAAAGCTTTCCATCCAAACACAGTACTTCCAGCATCTACAGGGTGATTTTTTTTTTTAAATTTTTTTTTTTTTTTTGGTGGAGCTGTTGCTCTGTCGTATCAAGCTTGCAGCCCACAAAGCATCCTGCAGCACTGCTGCTAAAAGAAACCCTCCCCAGCTCACTGTGCTCAGGAGGAGCCTCCCTCGGGAGCATGGGGAGGGCGAGGTAAGGCAGGAGGCAGCTCCCTCTCCGAAAGCTGCCTTGGCTGCTGCGTGCGGTGAATGTGGGGAAAGAGCAAATTAGGGGAATGCAAAAAAAGCAGAAGGATGACCTCATGCTGCCCACCCCAAGGGACCGGCTTGCTTCCTTCCTCTGTCACCGAGCTCCTTGCTGTCAGGGGAAAGGTTGCACGAGGTAAGATGTGCCTTGGGAGCAACGCGTTCCTCCTTTTCTGAGTAATGATCCTGATATGTGCTGTCCATTGTCACCAGATGGACGTGTGCTTCAAACCCATAAAATCCCACGTACACCCTGAAAAATCAGACTTTAAGATCTTTTCAAATCCAGCATCCCAAATTAATGGTAATTTGGAAGGAATTTGGCTTTGTTTCTGTCCCTCAGTTCATCAGGTATGAAGATAATAAAACCACTCGCTTCAACAGGGAAAGGGCTGACGAACAACTCATTAAGACCTGTGGCACTCAAACGCTATCAGGAGCAGAACTTAGGAAAGGCTTTGTCTGCTGCTGAAGACTGTGAATGAGACGGAGCCAGAGAGGCTGAGGCAAAATTGGGAGGATTGGAGCAAGGTATTTAAAAGCCGGGCAGACCAGATGCTCAGGGACATGGTTTAGTGGTGGGATGGCAGGGTTAGGGGAACGGTTGAGCTTGATGATCTTGAAGGTCTTTTCCAACCTAAACGATTCTATGATTCTGTAATGGGAGTCAATGTGAGCAGAGGGAAAACACTACCTATCATTTTTGTCCCTCAGCCTGGAAACCTTCTCCCTGGCCCCTCTGAGGAGAGAAGGCATGGGGGTACTCGTCTTCGGGTGCTTGGTGATAGGACTGGAAGAATGCTGGGGAAAGACCATGCCCTAGTGCCCAGGAATGGACCAGACAGGGCTAAATCAGTCATATCACCATCACAGCATCCTGTCCTGTAATTCCCTCCTGGAAAGGAGCACAGGCATGGAGAGAAGAGACCCTCCATCATTCTAGCTCCTTGTCCACCCCACACCCCAGCACTGGATCGCGAGCACTCCGCTTGGGCTATCAGCCCAAACACAACTAGGGAAAGAAGAGCGTGTGTTAAATATTAAGTAGCGTATAGCCACTAAGCACTGCTGAGAAATCTCAGCTTGGGTGTAAAACCTTTCTGAACTGCTAATCAGTGGATTATCTGCCAAATGGTAGTTTACATCAACGGAGTGGATTATATGTTCGTGCACTCAACGCGAGGCAGAACCACCCCCAGGGCTCTGCTCCTCCGATGGGCTCCCTCCCTCTGTTTCTGATCCCCCCTAGGCAGTTTTCTCAACCCCCAACACTGTCTTTTCCCCTAGGACTTTGAGCTGGTAAGATATTGAAGGGTTTAGTTTCAGATATTGAAGGGTTTAGTTTCAAATATTGACACTGCAGAAGGGTAGGAGTTTTCTGAGAGGTGGCTCACATATGCAAAAAAAAAAAAAAAAGAACAGGGTGGTTTGGTGATAATGGGGTGGTTCTCCAGCTGCTGGGCAATTTGAAGCACCTCACATACTTCTTCATATGGCACCACTGTGCTCACTGAGCTCCCTCTATCCCACAGAAGTCCACTACTTATCAAAGAGATCAAAGTGATCTAAGTGATGGGAATAATCCATCTAGAGGGTTGGATGGAGGTAATGCACATCCTCAGGTGATCCAAGTGTCTGAACCTGGGTGACTCTGAGTTCTTCCTTGCCAGAAGGATGGGATGTCATCCAGAGAGACCTGGACAGGCTGGAGAGGTGGGTCTGTGTGAACCTCATGAGGTTCAACAAGGCCAAGTGCAAGGTTCTGCACCTGGGTCGGGGTAACCCCCGGTATCCATAC
>BOSO01019491.1:0-17803 GCA_018403395.1 Gorsachius goisagi
ATGGGCACAAACTGAAGCAGAAGAGGTTCCAGTTGAACGTGAGGAAGAACTTCTTGACTTTGAGGGTGCCCGAGCCCTGGCCCAGGCTGCCCAGGGGGGCTGTGGAGTCTCCTTCTCTGGAGATATTCAACCCCCACCTGGACGCTGTCCTGTGCCCCCTGCTCTGGGTGAGCCTGCTTGAGCAGGGGGGTTGGACTGGATGAGCTCCCGAGGTCCCTTCCAACCCCTGCCATCCTGAGATTCTGTGATTCTATGATAATCTAGAAGAGCAAGTTCAGCAAAATCAGAGATTAGGCTTCAGTGGAAAAAATATTCCAACTGACAGTATGACAGGGTATGCAGTAAAATTAAAAGGATATCCCCAAATTATTTTTTTAAAAGTTAACATTGTACCTTCTCCAAAACCTAGTAATGCCAGAATACTGCATCTGATGGCAAATAAAAAAACCCCTCCAATTCTGCCATAACGCCATAAATACACAGGAATACAGAATATAATATCTTCTTCCTTAAACGAGCACCCCTATGCTCCCAAAGCAGCTCACAGCACATTATTCTGTTCACGTTAGGTCAGCTGAATCACTCTTCCAGCCTGGAGGAGGTTCTGTCTCTTCCCAGACGACTCCCGCAGTTCCTATCAGCGCTGACAGGAGCAGCTTGCGGTACCAGCTGCCGTGCTGCATTTAGCTAATAAATGTGTTTAACTACACCGAGAAGAAACAAAATCCTGTCACATCTACCAAAGACCTATTCACTCAAGCATCCATAAAACGCACCTTTTCCATTTACCTACTCGCAGAACACCTTGCGACCACCGCATCTAACCACGTTAATCATTAGATTGAACTCCATTCCTTAATGAAATTACCACATATCGTTTTAAATTACCCTGGAAGCAGAGTTCTGCTTTCACCTCTGTAACCAACAGGATGCAGATGCATCGCGTGAGCTGCACCAATTTCTTCTCAAGGTGGTAACGTGAGGACAGAGCACATCAAACGAGCTCTCACCAGCCTGGGTTACAGACAGAGTATTCCGTGTCTGGGTTATAAGCTGTATTTTTGCACGTTTCTTTCTTTCAGGACCACTTGCTCAAGTGAGGTTTCAGCTTTGTGCTATGAACTCAAGTGTTGCTCTTACACAGGTTGAAATAAATACAAAAGCTTTATCCCAGGGTAGATTGAACCCCCGAAGAAGCAACAATAACTGTACGTGGCAAAGACAAAATGCACAAGACCTTTTTTTGTGGACGGTGGAAAGGGAAGGCACCTGAACAAGTACTCCCTTCTGGAGATCCCAGAGTGCCTCCAAGCACCGTACCAAAAAAATGCAAGGTGTCATGGAGGTTGCCTCGTCCAACCTGCCTCATCTCCATTCTGTCCCCACAGTCCACGGAGAGGACTGGTGGCTCTCTGTAGAGGAACACATCCTGCCAGATGTCCTGGGGCCTAAACCAAAACCAACTTTCTATTACTAAAGGAAAACACACAACCCCTACCCCAGGGTTCCACACCAGCACGTGCGTATCACAGGCAACATCCCAGTCCTTCAACGCTGCACGCAGCCCAAGACAGGATGAGCGCTGAGGGCTGACAGTGCCTTCTACATCTGCTGGTGGCACCCAGATTTCATGAGGGAAGAAAGGAGTGGTGACACTGATGGGCAGACCTATGGCTTAAATTACAGATTTAGCATGGCTGCGACTACAGGTTTCCTACTAAAAACCATGTGTTTAAAAGGAAAAAAACACTGGAGCCTTTTCTCCTTAGCTTCTACTTTGAAGTGTGAAGGGTCAAAAAATGTTTCTCCTTATCTGTTTTATCCTTTTTCAAAAGGCAACATTTGACTTCCTGTGTCCCTCATGCAAAAGAACGTTAAAAAAAAACAACCCACACAGATATCATGGATGAAAGTGCTAACAGAAAGTGCTAGTACGGCTTGTGAGAGCTGCCATTGTGCTGGCCTGGCAGACGTTTCTTCTAAAATCTCGTCCTAGAACATATGGGATCTTCCTCACTGGTATGTTATAAGCTATTAAAAAAAAAAAAAAGAGAAAAAAAAAAGAGAGACTTCAATCTAAACCAATGCTTTCATTTGCAGATTTCGTACAGAATACAGAATTTATGCCAATAATTAGCCTTTTAAAAGGCTACGCAATACTGCCTGATAGTTCTTGAGGAGATGAGCGAGATTTACTGAAGCACAAAAAGTCTTGTTTTAGATAAAAGACTTCACACAATAGGCTGCCAATTAAAGCAGGACTTCTTATGGAATGAACACCTATGCACTGTATCCTGAGCCGCAGTTAATCCACCCATACAACCCCTGTACGTATAATTCAATGCAAAATGGGGTAAGGAGAAAGAAAAAAGCAGAAAACCTTAATGATTCCAAGGTGGAAGTTTTATTTCTCGTCGCTGATAAAACAGCAATGTCTATCCAGGGTGTTTGCATTTCCACCCTAACTGCCTCTTATAAAAATTTATGTTTTTATGTTTGTTTTGGTGACTAATTTCAGCTTTTTATCAAGGGCTGAGGACACTAGAGTGGAACGACGTGCAGAACGAACACAGGAGCCTGCTGCCATGATGGTACTCACCACGGCGACAGCACATAAGCACTGACCTACATTGCCATTCGGGATTTGAAGGCAGGTTCACGAAGCTCTTACCACGAAATCAGCAACCCCAGCTTTATGTACACTTGCACAGGAGTCGCTGGGTATGTCACCATTTCTGTCAACTTTGATGGAACGTGGAACTATATGGGACACACATACTAAACCATCTGTGCAATACAGATCTGCAATTAACACTTTTTTAGCCTCCTCTTTCAGCTAATGAAGCATTCCTTAACACCACCTTGTCCGCCCAATGCTGTCACGACAACTTTACAATTTCTTCTAACACTCAAAATCTTTTAAACTACAGCTTTCTCAACAGCTCAGGAGTTTCTCTTCCCATTCACCAGCACCCTAACTGGCTTCCTGAGCTAGCTCAGAGGTCAAACCATGAGCCATTTGTAAACCAGTCCTCGCAAAAGACATTCGATGAAAAGATCCAGTAAGCTTTCAGCCATGTTTTACTTTTTATCAGGCATCTATGCCCAGGGCTCGATGACCAAACTTGCAACAACAGCTTCCAACTGTATGAAGTAACTCTGGCCTGTTAGGAACGCCAACATCCCCGCTAGCTCCCCGTTTCTCCTCTCTTACTGGTATGCACTTCACCCTTCCACTATCCTGACAACTAGCAGGAGCTACGGAGATTCCCCTTGATTTCGGCCACATGAAAATCTCTCCCTGCTCAGCAAAATCACCGACCACAGGTGCTAGAAACTCATGGGCCAGTCCCCTCGAAGTCGCAAGTGTTGGTCATGAAAACAGAATATATCATTGCTCTTCTTGCTCTTCTGGCTGGCAGCTCCTCTCACTAAGGCCATACATCCGAATTAACACAGAAAGCAGTGTATGCACAATATAAAGCCTAATGACTCAGGAGAAGAGGAGGAGAAGGAAACAGGAAAAGATACAGCTTAAACCAAAGGGCCTGCTGTCATTTATAACGTCAGCCTTATATTCAGGCTAGAGGTGGTACTGCAAATATTACCAAGCACTCACATCGCTGTATTTTTGATGATCCTTCCTTGGTCCATTTTCTGCCCAATACCATGCACAACAAACACAATGTGACTAGTTTGTGGTGGCTTGTCTTCTAACGTGGCTTCTTCTACATAGCCTCTATGTAGCCTTGTCCCACTACTTGAAGCTGTAGAAAAAACATTATCCTAGATCAGTTACATCCTACGAAGTGCAACGGTCTTACATGTTGACAGAAGCTTGACTTGTCTCAGTCCAATACATTACAGTATTTTGAAAATAAGATTATACGTAAAGGAATAGCATGTATTTTTAAATAGCTGCAATTTTAAACTCCCGAGAGATTTGAGCAACTGGGTGGTATTAATTGTATCAGTCAATGCATTACTAGGCCATTTCTACTGTAAAGACAACTAAGTTCAGAGATGTTTTGAAAAACGACTTTTTAAAAAACAGTTGTATAGTTATCCATCCACTTTTACAACACAATACCTTTCTGTGTGTCTCCCTCATTAAACTCCCTTACATCATGGAAGGATCATGGAAACGATCTGGCCACAAAACTGTTAAGCGTTGCCATTCTTTCTGTGACCCAATTAAGAGAGCTGGTTGAAAAGCTTTACAGTTTTTCATTTTGATGGGGAAACCCTACGTTTTATTTCAGGCTGATCCAACCTCAAATTAACCCACTCGTTCTCCAGTTCAGTGGCGAAACCAAAAATCAATTACCCAGGGCAAATATGGTTATTCCCCCAGCGCCCCGCCGATGGCTTGAGAAACCCACTGGCACAGCGTGTCTCCATCCCCCTCTAGTGACAGACCCATAGAGAGGACCACGGCCTTGCAGCTTCGTAGGAACCCAGCAACCCCGTGGGAGGGCCACGCATCATTCCCCACCACAAAAATTCAAAGGAACAACTCGTTTTGTTTTTAAGGTGGAGGAAAACACTACAAAAACGCTACGGGCAGTTTTAACACAGGACAGGCTTTGTTTACCAAGTGGGCTACTCTCTGATATTTCTCCCCCCCCAGATTGTTTAGGGCAGATCTTACTTATTATTTACTATACACTATCCAAATCATGTTCTGGATACAGCATACTTCATTACTTCTGGAAGCACTGAATGATATTAATTCTTTGCAAACATTAATTAAGTATCCACCCAAGAGCCCTGTGGGGTAAGAAGACGTTAATTACAGAACAGAGATTAAAGCCAAACCCGTCACCTGATCTCGTCTCTTCAGAAACCACTGAACAAAACAGATGTGTATGATGCTTTTGTAGTTGTCCAGTGGTGCATAGGAGCACTATGACAGCAAG
Organism: Gorsachius goisagi; assembly: GCA_018403395.1. NCBI lineage: Eukaryota > Metazoa > Chordata > Aves > Pelecaniformes > Ardeidae > Gorsachius > Gorsachius goisagi. The sequence continues at coordinate 4,920 of BOSO01019491.1, forward strand.
GACAATATTCAGTTTTCTTAGACTGGCAGTAATCTGCCTTTTGCTTGAGAGAGACCATCCTCTCTTCCAACCTTCTCCGCCTTGCTGGCTTTATAACCAGTCGTTTTGAGCTTAAATGAGCCTGGATTCCTACTGGAAACAATTCCTGCCTAAATGCTTCACCCCTTCTCTCAGCTCATACGTCTTTTTAATGGACTGAAAAAAAGCAAGAGGTGGCAAGAGGAGAAGGTATGATCATGTATTTAAGGAATGCATCACAGTGTGCAAGCACACAGCAGTGAACTTAAGGTTGCAAAGGGAACTGTAATTCTCACAGGGTACCCACGAGACTCTGCCACTGAAATATTTTCATATACTTATTGTGTAATGCTAACTGCTGCATCCAAAATAATAATAAAATACGGAATAAAAATAAGTCATAGTCTATTCACATCTAGTTACAATTATGTCCAATAACCCAAAGACCCTAATAGACTCTCCTGTAAAAACTGCAATGGCCAAGGTGGGCGTCACATATTAAAACTTTGAACTCGAAATTTCCTTCTAGCGTTAAAGTAACAAACTTAAAATACTGGTATTTACAATATGCTTTACAAACTCTGAGAAATATTACCTTTGGAAAACCCCAACTTTTGTGTAACAGTTCTTGCAATTTTAGATGTTGTTGCATCACTGTACAGATACACTTCATCCACACTGTGCCAGTCCACATGGTTGCGACTCAACTTTAGACTATGAATAGCTGCAGCAAAAAGGAACAACATTTAATTTACATGGGTAAGAGGGGGAAAAAAAAAAAGCCTCTTCAAACACAGAGAGAGAAGAGCGATTTACACATAGGTTAAAATCTAGAGCTCCATTATACCTAAATCCACACTACTTCTTACCTTGAAAAGATTTTTTTACATTTAGGATTAACCTGACCAGGACAAGCAGCAGTTTGAAGACCACCTCTGAGGACATTTCACATCATTCTCCCCCCGCCCTCATTTTGGGATGGTAGGTTTCCACAATATTCCCTTAGCTGAAATCAAAAAAAGGGGAGGGGGGAGGGAAGCAGGGCAATGCATCCTGAAATACTGCAGGTTGGTGGGATGACCAGGTGGCTGCCCCATGCACTCTCATCACTAGAAAAATCGCAATCTCACTCTTATCTTCTCCTATCTTCTCTCTCCTGGGTTGGTACAGTGAGATCCCCAATATTGACTGTACACTGCAGTAGCACAGAGGCTTTCAAGGCTCCATTACTAGAAGGCTCCATTGCATTTCTATCCTTTCAGAAATATCTAGGAGCTGGAAAGGCAGTTCAATGAGAAAGCTTCTGAATGAGTAATTTCTGGCACAGAACAGAATCTAGCTCTTTCAAAAGCCACTAAGAGCTTTAGTGGGTTTTTTGTGCTGTTATTGTGTTTTCCAGATTTGGAACTGATGGAGCTCTGGGACCAACCTCATGACACACTGCCTGACTGTCGGGATTAAGCACAGCAGGCAGGCTACAATGCAAGGCAGGAAACTCTCATCTAAGGCTTAGAGCTTGCCTGAACAAGGCAACACCACAGCTGTATTACTAGCAATTCGGATTCCACCTAAGTTTGGAAATCTGCTGCTTAGGTCTCATCTAACATGGGATACACAACATTTGGAGAGCTGACAACAGCAATAGCCCTGTGACAAAAAAAAGGGCTACTTAACTGTCATTGGCCTTACTAAAAAGTCCAAAGTCATGGAAAGCACGCAGGGGGATTGTTTTGGGTTTGATTTTTTTTCCCGTAACAAGCAGAGCTCTAACCTGTCCCCTACTTGAAACCACTCAAGTGAATTTTTTATACTCTTCAAAAAACATTCTGAGAAAGCCTCAGCCATCACAATGTCATATTTTAACTCTGCTACAGCACAAACCAGCCATGTTAAGCCAGATGTTGTGACCTTTCTCTGGTACTATTTTTTGTTTCTTTGCCAATGCAGATAGACCTAACATAGTCTGATGAAAAACTAAATGAAGACTCTAAGAAAGAAGGGGATTAGGAAAGGATTACCCCTTCTGTTACAGTAAACGACTGATTCACAGAAAATAATTAGAACTATATTGCTGTTTTACACTGGCAGAGCAAGAACAGAAAGGAAGTAAGCCCGACTTTGACGAGCAGACACGTCAGCTTAGGCTAACGACTGGCCACAGCAAGAAGCAATCTAGCGAGAACTCAATGACCATGCAGACTGATTTTTCATAAACATCCCTGCAGGCGCAGAGATGAGGCCATGTCCAGAAATCTCAATGTAGAACTGGAGAAGGAAATTCCCAGCAAAACTTCCTCTTTCAGATTTGGAGCTAACGCAGCCGAGACTGTGATGTCCTGAGACAGGCACGTAGTCCAGTGGCAAAGGCAAGGGACCTCCTTGCAGATGTCTCTGCAATCTCCTTCATCCTGAAATCCATGACCAATGTAGACTTTTTATGCATTCCCTAGCAGGTCTTTAAGAGCTGTTCCACCTGCATTCTGCAAAATCCCTCTCAGAGTATGTTCCTGGGAAAGCTGAGAGAGTGCTGGAAGTTCTCTCCCTGGAGAGCGTGGTGCTCAAGGTCCAAAGCATGCAGAGAAGAGATGGAGAGGTCCATGGCTCAGTCACTTTTTACCACTGGAAGAACAGAATTTGGGGAGAATAATCCTCAAACTCTTTCTGGAATCAAGTCCAGCCTCTCTATTGGGAAAAAAAATATACAGAAAGAGGTAGATCTTCCCCATGCTGCATGAATTATTCTCACTTGGGAAGAGCAAATTCCTACGTTTTACTCTTACGGTAAGTAAGATCTTCAAAACCAGGTATGTTGAAGGACACATCAAAATCAACAAGACATGCATGCACCGAGGAACTGCAAACGAAATACAAAACACTATTTCTCTGCAAATTTAGTAAGGCCTTCAAAAGGGCACCTGAAAAATTTGGTCTGCTGTTAACATAAGCACCACTTGTCCACACTGCTTCCTTGTCCCTTGACAACAGAGTAACTTACCTCTCTGAGATGTGTTGTTAACATGCACATTGCATTCAAGCTCAGATATATTTTTTACAGCACTTAGAATATACACCCTTCCTTTCTACCCAGCGCCAGAATAAAAAAAAAAAAAAAAAAAGAGAGAGAGAAAAAAAGTGTGTGTGTTTGTTCTTGCTTCTTGGTTTTCCTTCAATCAGAAAATATCAGGAGTTTTTAGGGAAGTGGCAGGATCCAGAACATGTATATGGACAATGCTTTTCAGAGAATCTACCAATTTGCCAGTAAGATGATAAATATTGCAAATCTAATTGATAGATTTACATTTTATTTTGCATCTCTCAGTAAATTTTGTTTACCAGCACATCCACTGCTTTGCTTTTGCATGCATGTCCATGTGTGCACTCCAAACCAGCCCAGCAGCAGGGAGACTGAGTCACTGATAAACAGCGGCTGCAGGACATTTCAAAAGGCACCGTGCACTCCAGTGCAATAAGGTTGTCTACCTTACCAACCAGGAGTAGACACATTCCTTTAAAAGTTAACAAAAGTCACTTGGGTCAAAACAAACTAAGCTGGGTGCTCTCCCTGGGCACTCTGCTTTGAAATCCCATGGGATGCACCATTTAAAAAGTCTGCCTGAGGCTCAGTGCACCCATTCCACAGACCAACCCACCCTCTTACCGAGGTGGGGTGAGATTTTAGTTTGTATACACGCTGGGATGTCTATTCATCCTCAAACCCTGAGTGGGTTCCACCAGTGGAACAAAAAAAAACCCTAATAAGGGAAAATCTATCACCTTGAGCTCCAGGCCCTCTTGGCGTGCAAAAATACCCCTTCAGAATAGGAGTGACAGCCCACTGTGCTTGTGCGCTCTCTATCCTTACGTAAGCATCTGTCCCAGTGATGACCACATCTGGGGAGAGAAAAATGGTACAACCTTGCAGATTTGCATGGCAGAAACATGGGACATGGTTTAGTGGTGGGATGGCAGGGTTAGGGGAACGGTTGGACTTGATGATCTTAAAGGTCTTTTCCAACCCAAACGATTCTGTGATTCTATGAAACCCAACTGAGAGAAGAGCTGACCTAGCTGAGCTCAGTCACAGGGATAAATGATCCACATGCCATGTGTGCATGCATATCTAGGCAGAGATGGTGGTTCTCTGTCATTATGCACAGGAGAGACTCTTGAGATAAAAAAACCACCCCTGTGATAAGGTAACTTTTCATGAGGGCCAACACTGCACCGAGGACTGTGAAGAGATTCTCAAGAGCCCAACCAAAAGGAGCTTCTGCTGCTGACAATCCCAGGCTGTGTTAATAGTGAGGCAGGGAATAAAGAAGAGTGTCTTTGGAGAGGATTTGATAGCAGTCTTAAAATCAGCATCTGAAAAAAAAAAAAAAAATACGCAAACTGTGCTTTCCAGGTATGGGATAACAAGGGCTGCCATCGCTGTTTTGAAGTTGAACACAAGGAAGAGGAAGTTATGTTTTCCTGAAGATGATGAGATAACATGATTTACATTCTCTTTTCAGAAAAAACAGTGACAGACAGCTCAGGAGCTGTTCACACCGAGAGACGTCACAGCGTGTCAGGAAGTCACCGAGGTGTGTCGTAGCATGGCTGAGGAAGCCACGTCGCAGAATTCAGATTGCGCAGTGGGTACAGCACAGGGGAATGCTCTTCATGTTCATTCCTCTGCCTTCTGGGCCCTTCAGGACCACGCTTTTTGTATCTGTGGATTCTCTCCAGAGCACCAGGCTAGGACATTGCTGAGCTTCACTGAGATCTGACTGCGGCTATGGCATCTCTGAACGGCAGGCACAGAAGATGAAGGGTCTCCCGTAAAACCATGGGACAGGCATCTCCCTGTGGATCAGACTTCTTCCAGCTTTGTTTTCACATGAACTACTTCTCTGACACGGACAACATGCACAGCTTTCTTGGTAGGTGTCTCCATAGCTGCATCTTCCCCAGTTGCAGAAAACCCTATGTATTCCGCGCACTGCTTAGTTTTCTAGTTTGGGATTAATGGCCAAGCCCATAGAAAAGAGACCAAGTTTTGATTTCCTTTGTAGCCAGAAACTAGAAATGAAACATTTTTCAGGAACACCAACCACGACAGACACCTATAGTATGAGTACATGGAAGGCACAACCACACCGAAGGTGTAAGACAGCCTGACACTAGATAGTAGTGAGCAAGCCATGCAAAAATAAGGAGAAAAGCATAGGGGAAGTGAGAGAAATCAAGAAAGGACTTCTTTCAGCTGAAGAAATCAACAGCTACTATCACGCAAACCTTGAGTTTCACCAAGATAGATGAACACAGAGGGAAAAAACCCTCTAACAAGTGTAAATATGAAATATGAAGAGGTAAACACAAAATATGGAATACATATTCCTAAAGCCTTGAAGAACCTGATCTCAATTAGACTCATCTTGAGTCAAAATACCTGGAGAATAACAGAGGAGCAGAAAGCCTGCAGTACTTTTTATGCTCATAGCACAAAACCCATGGAGAAGCTGGGGTTTTGTGCTATGAGCATAAGTACTGCTAGTGCAAACATCCTCCCAGCCCGAGTGCCTGAGGAGCTGAACGCCTCCGGGAGTATGTGCAGACAGACAGGCACTTCAACATGACATTTCACAGGGCCAACAAGTTTAAAATTAAATACCTTTAAAGATAAGCACCTGGTTTTTACTTAATACTTTCATCCACCTGCCAAGACCAAAGCATGGGGTGATTCTCTTCTACCAGAGTTTGACGATGCTCAAGTCAAAATCAATGTAGAGGAAAGCATCTTTGAAGTGCTAAGAGCTGATGCTATCTCCATCTCCTCTGCAAAGGCACTGTCATTCCAGGCAGGGCTAAAGACCAGAGAAGGGATGCACACTGAAAACCTTTGCTGCCTTCTTTTTTTCAGGGATTTTAAAATAAATCCATAGGCATTAGTTTCTGCACAAAGCCCTGCCACATCACACACACAGTTGAGAGCGTAATTGGGCCCCTACCGTTCTTTCTTAAACAACTCTGAACTTCTGGTCCGTAAAGCTGAGGTACAGCTGTACATTTTAAAACCTTTTTATATTTATTTAAAAAATGAAGGCAAAGCCATTAAAAAGGCTACGGCTCTTAATTAAATTGGGCTGTTTCACATTGCTGTCATTTTTCTATTGCACTTCACCACCTCTCAATTCACCAATGTCACTATTTGTTATATAAACACCTACTTTTAATTTTTTAATTCAAATGCATTCTTTACCATAACCGAACATGATTTGGAGAAAAGAATATACAAAATAATTTCAAAATTACAATCACAAAATAAAAGGCAGAAGTCCTTTCTTATTGCTCCAGACAGTAGTTACACTTGTTCGCCTCTAAGAGACTTGAGTTCTATGTGTGAGAAGAGGCAGGAAAAAGTTTACTATTAAACGTTTTGATTTCAGGCATTTTCATTTGGACCCAATTATAGAAAAACATGATTAAAGGAGGTCAAAAGGCAAACGTTTATGTACGTCAAAATAAATTCTCCTACTTTGCAAGATCCCCAGGAGCTAAAAGAATATATGGCATGACAAGCCTAACTCTAAACCTACCATGTGCATTTACATTTTAAATCGAGGGTGCAGTTTTCAGAAGTCCAGTTCCACGGTCGCTGACGTAAGTAAAAGTTTAATCACTACTGGCTTTTAACGCTGGCAGAGAAAGACCAGCAACAAGTACTTTTGAGCCTTCTGCAATCATTAATGGCTCCTGTAAGGTTGTCTGCTCCTGCTTTCTGAACCAAATTTGCACAATATCAGCTGCTGCAAAGCTCAAAGTTGTTTTCTGCAACACAGCAGCCTTTATCATGCATTGTACCCAGCTTCCCCTTTTTGTATCGTATGTCCAAAGTCTCATTTCATTCCAGTACTCATACAAAAGCTGTGGTAAAAATCATTTACAACTTAAAGATGTGTACATTATCCAAAAAAAAGGGGAAAAAAAATTCCTTCTCTAACATAATTTGTCTTATACCAGGCCTGCTGCAATTCTAAAATAGTTGCTTTTAGTTTATTGAAAAAGCCAAACCATAAATAAAGAGTGTAAGAAACAAACATTTACAGTTTTCATCAGTCACAAATAATTATAATAAGGATTACTGCACAATACTGTTAGCTTCCACTTTTCTCTAAGATTCAGCTCAACACTTCTACTTTTCTTCTAAGATCTATGATGCTTTTTCCTTCCCTTTTGAAGGAAATGGCATGAATACAGCTCAAGGAATTGCAGCATGTAATTCTAACACATTTAACTGATATAAGCAAACTAGAATTTAAAGCTTCCTACGGCAGGAGTACTACAAAAAAGAAATCTACAATTACTGTACCTTGGGAACGCTTTCGCTTAAGACATGCAGCATCTGAATTCTCCTTATATCCTCTCCATTTGAACAAAGAAGGGAGGGAGAAGGGAGGGAGGTAGTAGAGAACTAAAAGTAAAAACACTGAGCTTCAAAGTAAAATTTTTAAAAGGGGTGTCATTTGTTTCATTAGCATTACCATTTTTAGAAAAAAAAAGGCACATTTTCTGAAAAAGTATATACACTTAAAAACTTGGGTTTGTAGCAGAAGTCACGTTAGCCAATTTCAATTTTTTCACTCTTCATAAACAGTTACGACATCACGACAAAGCTAAAGGCATTAGCAAAAGACAGCTGGAACACAGTGTGATCAGACTCACCGAGTGCCTTTGCATTTAGACGTACAAAAGCAGAAATGCTCTATTTGTATGGGGTAGAACACAGTAACCCTTCTTAAGCATATAATAAACATTTGGTGGGGGAAAAAAAAAATCAACTCAGTTTTAAGCACAGCTCTATTATCTTTCCCAAAGAGTGTAAGAGGATCATTAAAAGTTAGATTAGACAAAATATCCTACTGTTACCCTGTTCTGTAAGTCCTCAAGAAGCTGCCTTCCATGGTGAAATGCCAACAGCGTGCATGCTTTGCCTCTGAGCTTCCCCTTGACACCAAGGCAAGTCCATAACTACTGTTAAGCCTTTCAACTGTGTTATTTCACTCCTCGTGGGAATACTGAAATATTGCACAGCAGTCCAAAAGATGCTTTTTCAGGGTCTTTGATATTGGTGCTGTGTGATTATGGGAGAAGTACTTTAAGGTAAGTGAAAGCTGCTGCTAAAGGGTAGGTGAAGTTACGCGAGCAGGAAGAAGCTGCTCTTGGCACTTACACAACCATGGACTTGGTTATGGCTCACTTGGTTATGGCTGATCCTTTTAACCTTCTTGAGTGGTTCCTGAGCAAGGCTGAAAGAGAAGTCCTGCAAATCTACACCTTCTGTGTTACTGCTCTGTAGGCCCTCACTCATACAAATAGTCATAATTTCAAAATGTTTTAGCCTCAAAACCCTGATATAGTCAAGAGAGTGTATTTAAATCCAATGAGAAATGAAGACGGTCCAGCCTGGCTTCTGAGGAAGCAGCCTTGCTGCCCAGGGAAGAGGTCGAGTCCCCATCCCTGGAGGGATTTAAAAGCCAGGCAGATGCGGTGCTTAGGGACAGGGTTTGGGGGTGAGATGGCAGGGTTAGGGGAACGGTTGGGCTTGGTGATCTTAAAGGGCTTTTCCAACCTAAACGATTCTATGATTCTATTCTTTGAATCCACAAAGTTGTTAAGCTGCGATTACCTGAAATCAGTTAGCCTGCTGGAGAGCAGGGAGAAATGCAACTAAACGACATCTTGCCTTACAAACACCAGGAATAGTTAATATCTTAGTTAATAATAACTTTGTGATCCAATAACTTGTGCCAGTACAAGAGAGTGATATTCCACACTTGTGTCAAGGGCTTCGACTGCCACAGGTATGCTGGTCTAGGATCGTACCTCTTCACGCTAACAGCTCTGTCAGCAGATGCCTTAATACACATGCAAATGAAGTATATTACTGCTGCACATCAGTTTTTCTAAAGGAGAGGAAAATTAGGCTCATAGCTACTGCACTTGGAAATTGATGGAGTAATTTAGTCTATAGAATAGTTGACTGGCTGTGGCAACTCAAGAAGAATATATGCAGAAAATTCAAGTAAAGTATAAGGGGAAAAAAAAACCTTTTTGATGGCGAGGGTGATAAAACACTGGTATGGATTGCCCAGAGAGGTTGCAAAGTCTCCATTGTTGGAGACCTTCAAAACCCCTCTTGGAAGCATCCTGAGAAACCTGCTCTTGTTGACTCCGCAGCTTGGAGCGGGGAAGCTGGACCACATCATCTCCAGAGATCCCTTCTGATCTGCACGACTCTCTGGTTCTACAAATCTCACTTTCCTATCTAAAGGTTAACTCAGCCAGCTGCTACAAAAATTCATTGTTAATATAAATTTGTTATGGACAATTTTATTTGAAATCTAAGGCAAAATAAATCAACTGTTTGAAACGCAACTTTTATAGTTTTTGTGGCATTTAACCACACGCTGAAAATCCATGAGAAAAAAAATACACTTCTGCAGTTTCAAAACGAATGCATTTCAAAAATTCCTTCTGATTCTGACTCACGGGATTTTTTTCTACCTTTTTTTATCATCTATCACAGAATCATAGACTTGATCACAGGATAATTCCTGTTGAAGGCACTGCTGGGGTTCGTCCGCTCCAATCCCTCACACGGAGCAGGATCAACTTTTAAGTTGGATCCAGTTTCAAATTTGGATCAGGTTGCTCAGGGCAATTTCCAGCTAGAATTTGAGCACCTCTCTGTGCAAATACAATGAACTATGTCTCCTCCTATCTTACTACCACATACATTAAGGTTTCAGCTTCACTTCATCCTAATTCAATGAATATAATTAAAAAAGATGATGGAGCAACAGATGACAGGTACTCAACTGTATTTATGAGAGTAACAGCTAACCAAGTATTCTTAAAGCAGAGATAGCAAACCTTAAAGCTGTTACAGGATATTATTTATACTGAGGACCAGTTTATGATGTACCCCTTGAAGCACTGCTCAGTGGTCTCAAATAGAAGAATCAGAATTAGCCCTCACGCTAGCCTAGAGCAGTGGGAATTATCACCTTGCTCTTGGCCTGAACATCACTGCCTTTATTATGGTTAAATACCGTTAGCAAAATACCTAGTCTGAGAACCCTTTAGAACCTGCTACGATCTGAGTTTGTGGTCTTGTTTTATCTTACAATGGCCTTCATCTTACTGAAATCACTCGCTGTGCCTTTGATAGGCTACTTTAGATAGGTCTTGAACTCACTGTCCGCCTAAGTATGCACAAAAAGCAGTTTCTAAATCTTGTTATTCTGTACGTTTTAAGCTTATTGACTGCTAAAAAGGTATTATGATACCCTTTCTGTATTCCTTTCAAAATGGTTTCAGCTGAAACATTGCCTCAAAGAACAAGTGTTATCACCTAGGTCTTTCTCAGAAATATTTATAGAATTATTTTATGGTGGCAATATATGTAAGTGTAATCACTGGGTAGATGCAGTACAAGGAAGGTCAGTATTTCTGCACAAAGGCAGAGTTATAAACCATCCTCAGTGGGATCAAATGAACAACCCAGATACCTTCATATTTAAAGGGCTGAAGTTTGTATCATTTAAAATTTGGAACCTAAGAATTTATATCAGAACACCACCTTGCATCTTGCATTGATATTCATTTATAGATGTTAAGTTTGAAGAACGGATCTTCCATGAGGGGGACAAGCAAAGCCAATATTAAAAAAAGCTTCGTTTACCTGGATGAAAAAAAACCCAAGTACTTGACAAATGAATTTGAGGGCCCTGAAAAACCCCAACATTGTCTACCTATCCACAGAGTGGCAGAACAACTAATCAGTGCTGGAAGCCCCCATATATACTGTTACAGCAGTGCAGCATTTAGGGTTTTAAGGTGCTATCAGACTTGATTGGTTTTGGCAAAGACTTGAGCGGCAAACGTCAAGGTCTTCTCCTCAATACAAGTATAAAACAACGTGATGACTCTCATTTTGCTCAGAAAAAATGATGCAAAATTACTTCATGTAATGACAAGCAAGAAGATGCCTTCTGAACCTGCCAATATGCAGACCTGCATTTGTGCAAATTTGTGATTTGCATTAACTCAAATCCAGGCTGCAGGCATTCACCTTCACAGCAAAGCAGTCGAAATGCAGCCAAACCCCTAATTCCTCATCCTAAGTGTGGTTTCCTCCTGTAGCCGTATCGGTTACTCTGCCTTAAAAGACAGAATAGCAACGACCTTTCCTGTACCTATCAACAACAGAATGAACTATTTAAATTGAAAAATGTACGTGGAATTTGGCCAGGATCAAAGCAGGCTCTGGGGTTATGAGATGTGAAACAGTGCGGTCAAGCTACAGAGGAGAAGGGTGATGCCCTTGCAGGATTTGCATGCACCAGGACTCCAGCAGCATTCATCTGGCCTGGTTTTAGGCACCTTGGGAGGCAGAGGTCCCTTCAGAGTCCATGAAGAGAGGGGGCTCATGCCCTCGGCATCCCTCCCTGATGTGCGTACATTCTGCCTGGTCTGCAGTGGTCCGGGGAGTCAGCTGCCACATGGGTGCTGCACTTCAGCGATGGCCGGTCAGGGTAGTTGGCTTTTTACAAGTGTTACAGATGCCAACACATTCAGAACCAAGTATCGCTTCAGAAATCTCAGAAATTTGACTAATTCCTACAAGCAGCAGATAGAGCTCTAGTACCTGGGGACCATGTCTGGGAACTCCTACAGAGCATAACCTTCTTGGAGACAAATCCAGGTCAACTGGCTATGACAAATCTAAAGATTGCATTAATCTGCGTGGACAGTCCTAAGAAATAAAGTGCCTCATTTCTGCGTTCTGACATAACAAATAATTTACCTGCAAAAGTCATGCCACTGCTGAGATCAACAGCCCAGCAGACCACTGAAGTGGATCCGACACCAAGAGGAGTCAGCAACATGAGGCACCATAAATGCAGTTCATTTTGCAAGGCATGAAATTAAATACTTTCTAAGGATGAAAATCAAAATACCACTACGGTTTGCTCAGCAGAGGGATCTCCCACTGAAGCAGTGGTCTCCAGGCTGCCCCATGGAAAGGAAAACTTGAGAAATCGCTCACCTAAGCACTGTCATAGGCTGTTCTGTTACCTTCAGCATTCACAGCTTCCCGCGGTCCCAAACAACACCAGAAGGTAGCATGGGTGTTATGTTACTTACAGACCCCAGGTTGGAGATATTGAAGTGAGATATTTTGCACTTCTGGTGGAAGTTTTGCTTGAATTAACATTTTAATAATGGGGCATGTATTCATCGACCGCCTATCATCAACAGAAGCCCTGGGTAAAGCTTAGTTATTTCCTTGTTAACTTGCTACAATCCAGGAGCAGAATTAATAAATCAAATCACTGGAGCGGGAAATTGTTTTTCTAGATGTAAGTGTACTCTCCTAACGTGTATCCCAAAACTCAAGATATGAGGAAGGAAGAGGGGCACTGCATGCTGAGCAGCTACCCTTCACAGGTAACGTACATAGTGCTCACTGTCAGCTTTTGCAAAGGTGAACTCATCTGCACATGCAGGCGGGAAGCAGCACCGCTTGCCCTGGGCTTAAAGAGGGCGATTCCATTGCTAGCAATGCGCTGGGCAGGCTGCTCAAAAGCTGAGGGTGCTAAATGCATAGGAAGCTTGCTTGGAATTCTTTTTTCTTCACTAAAAGGTTTCAGAGGACAATAAAATAAAGAAAGATGATTAAATTGCAAAGAAATGGTCAACTGAGTCTGGGATACTAAGTTCCAGGATATCATGGAATAGAATCATAGAATGGTTTGGGTTGGAAGGGACCCCTAGAAGTCACCCAGTCCAACCCCCCTGCAGGAGCAGGGACACCT